>JZLH01S0387829.1:0-10324 GCA_001188425.1 Eucidaris tribuloides | reverse complement strand
GCATGATTGCGTAGATAAGTTTCAGAGTTATTTTCTTGAAAATTTTCGTGCGTCATCTATGACGTCGGCAAAGTAAATCGTGTTTGTGCGCTATCTCATGATTGGAGTTTTTAGGTTGTGATACTAACTTGGTACTAGTATTCAGGTCAAAGGTATCACTGGTGCTACATGTGTGCTGCGGGGTCCGACGAGAACGGTACGCGCCGCGGATATTATGAGTAATTTTTGAAGAGAAGTTAAGATGAATGCGACGAGTTCGAACAAGTTATGATACGCTCATATATGACTGTAATGATCGCGAGCGAATACGCGGAGACAATTCTCAGTGACGAATTAATCTAGTTTATTTTCTTTTCTTTCTGCATTTCTTGTGACACGATTATTCATAACGCCATAATCGCAATCTTTGTAGACTCAGCATAGTTATGTAGTGTCAACACCTCAACAGCACAATTTTTCAGCGTGGGTCAGTAGCCGTGACGTATCTATGGCGTATTAGTAAAAGCTAGAGTTAACTATATTTTGAAGTATCTCGAGGCGGGGTCGCAGAAGCAACCAAACTTTTGGCAAGGTCAAGGTTCAGGTCATGGGTTATTTTGGTCCAACCACGTGCGGAGGCGGCGATTTCACATGTTGTACGGCGCGTCAAAAAATAAAGTGCTCGAACATGCTTCTTATTAACGGTCCATTTGTTTTAGGTCATTGCGAGCATTTATTAGTGCGCGCGGCGTTAGCGCGCGTTTTTTTTCGCGGCACCTTTCCGACCAAAATAAACGTATTTTTTTTCGATGGATTTAGATGTTGATGAAGTTATACATCGTTTAAAACTTTCCGACCATCGGACCCAAAATATGCTTATATGCCCAAAAAATATAAATATAGCGCGCGCATTGCGCGCGTCGTGATAGATGAGGCATTTTTAAATTCGCTGAATAACTCTCTAGAATTAACGGTGACCTACTTTTTTTGCTGTTTCTGATTTGCTATGATGCGCTAGATAGGTTTCATATATCATTTTCTATGAGACTAACGCCATTTATGAGGCGTACTCCTAATGGACGTCCCAAAAGCTAAATCGTGTTTTGCGCCATATCTCATCGCATACGGTCAGAGTGTGATATACTAAAATTTGGCTAGCACGTAACTTCAGGCTCAAAAGGTCATCACTGGTGCTAACATATGCGTGAGGGTCACGACGACACCGCGTCACGCGCACGCGAAATATTAGAGTAATTTTTGACAAGAAGACAGTTAAATGGAAAGCGGACAGCTTCGAAACGAGTTATGATACGGTCATATAAGACTGTCCAAGTTCTTAGCGTGTCGTGCTCGGGCGCATCATGGGTCCTGGCTTGCCCCTCACCATTCGTGTCAGTGACAGAATTAAAATCTACGTTGAACTTTGTTTCCTTACTGCAACTTTCGCAATCGTCGGCATGTTTTGTTAGTTAAGATATCGTGTCTATCTTAAATATAAGTTTAGAAGTCAAGTTTTATACACTGTAGATCCGCGATAATATAACTTGAGTTATTCAATCAATTGGTCGTAGTTTTGATATATTGATGCCTTCATAAATAATGGTTTTAAAAAAGTTAGCCCAGCATACCAATACACACATTGAACCAACAGAAGACCACCTTGATCTTCTTGCCACATCAACCCTGCACGCACACGACGCCAGAAAAGTAATATTCAGCCGATCCCAGTAGACAGCGCGTTACTATACTTTATAAACTCGAAACGACGACATTGTTCAATTTAGAAGCCACAGGTGATTACAACTGTGGCTTAAATTGAGTAATATCTTAATGTATGTTCGTTTAGTTCGTCAAGTTATACGTGAACTTTGATTTTTTAGTACTATTTGACTCATAACCCTCCCCAAACGATATTCTAACAAACTTTTTGCAAGTTCTCCTCAGGCCTTTTAACATTCTATGTATATGAGCATATTCGGCATATGCATGCTGCATAAAGACCTACATGCACAAACTAATCCACCTAACCCTGTCCTTACACATTCCAATCAGCTGCCCAAATATAGTGAGTAATGCAACATCAGCAGGCCTTGACAAAGCAATACTTTCCTACAGCTTCAACACTATTCCTGCAGAATGAAAATGCTCATATTATTATAGGTGCAGCTGACCATTATCAGGCGTCGGGGCTCGCCTCATCAGCACTGTCACTAACGTCCATACCGAGCTCGCTGATCGCTCGCGACGGCGATACATGGAAAACTCGCTGTAGTGCCGTACTCGTTCATGAACTGTCCACTCGTGCTAATCAATCGAACTCCCGCAACACAATCGTGGTGCTCGAACACACTCTTGAAAGTAGCTTGTCTCCGGACTATAGCATTGAAAGGTTTGCTCCGCGAGTTATTCGAGTTCAGGAAGGAGTGCGCATTTGCCGGAGCCTATGTACGACAGTGCTGCAGGTATGTAAACGAGCCTTCTAGCTCGATGTTATAGGATTACCGCGAAGTTGTCGCGAGTTAGTAATCAAGGTCCGTTAGCCAATTAGACCCGAGTTGTCAGTAGTAGCGAGTTATGGCGAGTTGCTGGCCGAGTGCCTCAAATGCGATCCGCCGCAGCTCGCGCCGATAACTACGCGAAAAGGATCATTCCATGTGAACTCGGAGATCCTCGAACATTCGGCACGGCTCGCGTATTCGGCACAACTCTTTGAGGTCGCGAGCAGGTCCAATTTTAACAAGGTTTAAAATTTTTACTAACTCGCGAGCAATCGCAGGTAATTCGCGTATTAACTCGAGGCTAACTCTGTTACATACTCGCATTCTGTGACAAATGCTCGCCAATGCATTTCATAACTGTAATAACTCGCACCTTCAAGTATATCGAGTGAGATACGAGTTTCCAGAGTGGTGTAACGAGCAGCGTTGTGTTGCGAGTCATGATGAGTTACGCACGAGATTAGGACGAGTTCAGAAGAGTATCTGGCCGGACTTTACAGCGAGTTTCCATGAGCCGGTCGCGGGAGCGACAGCGAGTCGTATGAGTTCTTGACGTGCAAGCGGCCACTGATTTGTAGCTGACTATAAATATAGTCATTTTATTCTGCAGGATTATGTTTATAGCTAGAAAGTATTTCTTAACCAATTTTGCATTATTAGTGTCACTGATTGGAATTTTAAGGAAGTTGTGATTATTGTATATGTATGTCTTTATAAATGCATATTGCTAGTGGCTCATATATATAATAAAATGGTCCTGGGAGATATGCCAAACTGTTAGATTGATGTTTGGGAGTAATAAACAACGAATAATATTCACTTAACTTGACTGAATACAGACATGACAGAGATGAATTACTCAATTTAGCCACATTGAGAACCTGTTGGTTTCTAATTGAAAATGTTTTTTCTGCCAGTTAAATATATAGTAATCCTGTTCTTTACTGTTATCTTAAATAATTACGCTTTTTCTGCGGGCTTTCTATGAGGTTATGCAAAGATAAAGGGTTCTTTTCAATTTATTTATTTCTGAACTTTTTAAATTATAAGGTCATTCAATATGCAATTTACAATTGAGTGAGATAACAGTTATTACGGGATTACATGTAAGTACTGATCTGAAATTTATTATTAGAGTTTAGACGACGGATATAAACAACAAACATGCTGGTTGCAGAGTTGATAAGAAACAAAAGTTATAATTGAAGTAAGTGGGTAAGAAAGAAATTAGTGCAGGGGTTGACACTGGTGAGAGATATGCTTGCGATGTGACACCGGGTTAAATTTACAAAGTTACAAATATGTAAGGAAAAAATTTGTGATTTAAGTGCATGGAGTTGAAGGGGAATGCTCCGATTTGGCGAGTTATTGTGCATTATCAATTCCAACAGATAATTGCAATATCTTTTTAATATTGGAGAAATTTCACTTATTATATGTTAGCAGAAAGAACCGAGGTATTATGAAATATATAGATCATACAGTATTTCCAGAAATGCTTCTGAATTATTTGTGTATTTTACATTGATTTTAACGTTTTTTAAAGGATATAAAATCTTTGTGTTAGAATCAGCATTGTCTTTATATTGTTCCATTATCCAGGCCGATGGGTGTTGAGAAAGTTTTGGTAGTATCTGTTCGATCCGGAACGAACCGAGACCTTGCGGTGTCAAACATTGGGTGGGATATGGAGAATATTATTTCTATTTGCAAGTGAAAAGTTATTAAAGTCTGAGATACGTCGTCTATTTAATATGTTAAACATGCAATATTGTTGTTTGAAATTTATTATAATTTATTTCTTAGACGCTTTAAATTGTAAAGAGCGAGAGAGACGAGATGGAGATGATCTCCATGTTCAAAGAAAAGCGATGTTATTACAACCCTTACTGCTATTTTTATGTTAAGTATAAATTATACATTTTTTGTTTTACACAACTTCACCATTGCGTTTTAACAATATTGATAATATTAGTAAATGGAGTATAATACAATTAACAGTGCCATTTTAGAAGAGACATTTTAATTATGGTAAAATCGCGTATCCATATTAGTTATTTGTGAAGGAAAATTACATAAGTTTGAGTTAGAGATAAGATTGTTTGTCATTATATTCCTAAATTAAATAGGTTGTTTGATAATTTAATATCTTTTATTCAAGAAACTGGAATCAATTTTAAATGGCGTGTATATGTTATTAAGCGCTTGAATGGACGTTTCATTGAATTAATTCGTGTTTATGAATTGAGAGAAACGTTTCCCAATTTAAGCCATGAAGGAATATAACATTTCTGATGTTGAGGTGTCTAATTAGTTCATTTTTATGTTATGTGAAATAGATTCTAGTATCATCTGCAAACTAATTGGAAGAGAGAGTGGATGGTGGATTTTAAAATAATTATAGTGTAATTTAAATAAAGAGAACTAAGATGATGTTGAGGGACCGCATATTGAATACGTCGATGGGGGATATTTTTGTTATTATAAAACATAAGAATTTATGAGAGATTAAGTTGTCGATTTGGGGTGAAATAGCTCTTAAACCAGATAGTGATGTCAACGATTCGATATATTTAATTTGTATAGTAAAGATGTTGTTAGTCGAAAGAACGAAGCGCATGTCTAATATCCATAATATGGTCAGTATTATGTTCCTTTTTTTGATATCAATCAGTTATTTGATATAAAGGTAAATAGATACATGTTCTGTTTTTGGGGAAAACTTACATTACAAATTTGAGAAAGAAAATTTTCAATAGCAGAGATACAAATGAATTAATAATTTTATACTTTTTTCAAAGTTCTGAAATTGATGGCACGAAGAAATAGGTCTGTAGTTTTAGTTATTTTCGGAGAGATATTTTTGTTTGTTTTTAAATGGGACTAACTTATGCCAGTTGTAGTAATTTGGGCATGTTTTCCAATTGACAATTGAATATGAATAAGATATTCTAACGAGTGCGCAATTTCATTTGATCATGTAATTTGTTTTAATAATTTCATCCTGATGGCGTTCTAACCTGATGACTTTCTGGATTTCAATGATTTTTTTTCATTTACGACTTGATTTTGGGTCGGGTGGTAGTCAAAAACGTTTTTATATTTGAAGTAATAGCTGACTATACTGTTATCATTGCTTTTTATGTATTGAAACGAAAGCTGGTACAATTTTGGTAAAGAAAGAATTTGAATTTCGACTGGAAAATATGTTCTAATTGTTTATTTCTTTTCATTCTTTTAAGTGTTTCGGTTTCATTTGATTATTGTAATTGATGATTTTGTAGTAATAATTTTTCAAAACTGTTATGGTTTCTTTAAATGATAAGTGAGGTGTTTTTTTAGTGTAGATTAATTTGTTGTCGGATAGTTACGAAATTGTTTTATATGTCGGCTTATTTTTTGTTTGTTTTCGTAGTTATATAAACGATTTGTACATTTTTTACGTTTTTCAATTGATTTTAAACCTGGAGTAATCCCGTTTTTAATGATGTTGTTTTGATGTATTCTGGTTTTTGGACAAGAGGTTATATTTCTCTACTATAGTGTAGTTACATTAATTTATTAATGATGCTTTAATATTGATCATATTTGCATCGATTCTGCTATGCTGATTTCCTCCCTCAGGTCAGGAGCAATCATGCTCCCAGATCCAATCAAAGGGTTGAGAATTTCCCTCATTGGTCGTGTGATAACTCGTACAAAGTCTCTTAACCGATATGATTTACTCTTATTGGGAGGTCGGACACAAATGTCGTAGGTCGTACAAGTCGTAGAAGGTTGTTACAAGTAGTAGCAGGTATCACATCATATAAGCTCTTGTGTTGACTGTATTTCGTCGGTTCAATCGTAAAGTGCGTCGCCTTAAACTCGATGTTGCCTATTCGCTAGTCACTCGTAAAACAAACAATTTTTTCATGGCGAGTTAGCGGCGAGTTCAGACTCGCGCCTATCGCATACTGAGACGTAAATCGGCTAAGTGGGAACGTAGTTTTTAGTAAAAATTTTTTAAAACCTGGTTAAAAATTTTGGACTTGATCGCGAGCTTCAGAATGAGTTTGCCGAGAGTAGCCGAGCCGTGCGAGTTGTTGCGAGTTTTCCCGAGTTACATGGAGAGTTTTCGCGGTTTATCGCGAGTTGTCGCGAGTTCCTCATTTGAGCAAATCGCCAAAACTCTGCCATAACTCGTTACTCAACTCGGCTTAAGTGGGACGTTAGCTTTACCACGAACACACGCACACACACAACAACACACAGCCACACCAGACACACATCACAACTGAACCACGAACACACACAGCAGTATCTATTTTTATATATGTTATTAATTTTGTATTATGGTTGGCGTCATTGTTTAACTGTTGTATGTGCTTATGTTGTAAGGTTTTACATGTACTGGTATGTGTCTGTACATGTTTGCAAGTATCTATGTTCTGTATATTTCTTAATATGTTCTCATTGTATTGTATGTATTGTATTTCGTTATAGCCTGCCACCAGTCCGGAACGGGACTGTGGACCTGGATTTTCTGTATACTTTTCTTTTGTTCAAATAAAGAAATGATTAAACACAAACATTATTGGTGATCCGCGTAAACGCGGATCACCATAGAGTTTGTCAAAATTTTCTTTTTGGTGATCCGCGTAAACGCGGATCACCATAGAGTTTGTCAGAATCTTTATTTATTGGTGATCCGCGTAACCGCGGATCACCATAGAGTTTGTACGAAATTTTCTTCTTACTTTGTTTCTTTGCTTGTTTATTTGTGTTTCTTTCTGGTCACTTTTTGTTCAGACGATATCTCATTAACGCCATCATCAATCATATTGTAACTTAACATAGTTATGTCACGTGTCAATACCTCGGCATGGTAGTCTTGTCAATGTCATAGACTATCTGTGACGTCATCTATGACGTCATTTGTAAAAAATCTAGAGTTAACCTATAATTGCAATATCTCGAGCCGGCGGTCGAATAAAACAACCAAACTTGGCAAAGGTCAAGTTCAGGTCATGTTTCATCTTTTGGTCTAAACCACGTGCGCGCGCGCGTCTCCACATGCGTGTATGGGCGCGTCAAAAATAAAAATGCTCCAAATAACTATTTATTAACAGTACTATATGTTTCAGGTCATTTGGAGCATTTTAGTGCGCACGCGTACGCGCGCGTTTTTTTCGCGCGCACCCCTTTCCCGACCGAATAACGTATTTTTTCGATGGATTTACATTTCTGACTGAATTCTACATCGTTTAGAACCCTTGGCCGACCACTAGGACCCAAAATATTGCTTATATGCCCCAAAAACAAAAATGCGCGCGCATTGCGCGCGTAGTGATGGAGGGGCATTTTTAAATCGCTCAAAACTCTCTAGAATTAACGGTGACCCCTACTTTTTATTGCCTTTTCTGGTAGCCTATGATGCGTAGATAAGGTTTCAGATATCACTTTCTATGACAAATTCTTCTGCCGTCATCTATGACGTCACAAAGAAAAATCGTGTTTTGTGCATATCTCATGACTGGAGTAGAGTGTGATAACTAAACTTGGTACACAGTAACTTCAAGTCAAAGGTCATCACTGGTGCTCATCATATGCGTGCGGGAGTAACGACGAACGCGTACGCGCACGCCGAAATATTAAATATTGTTTGACAGAGAAGTTAAGGTGAAAAGGGACAGCTTCCAGCAAGTTATGATACGCCATATAGACTGTCACAATCTCTTAAGGTCTAATGATCGGAGCGAATACACGGATCACCAATTCGTCTCAGTGACGAATTAAAATCTAGTTCATGTATATTTCTGGTCATTTTTTGTGCAGACGATATCTCAAGAACGATAACGTTAATAATTTTGTAACTTAGCATAGTGATGTCTCATGTTAATATCTCGGCATGGTAATCCAGTCAATGTGATAGAGCAGCTGTGACGTCATTTATGACGTCAAAAGCCAAAAGTTATTCTTAGCCTACATTTGTGATATCTCGAGCCGGCGGACCACAAAGAAAACCAAATTTGGCAAAGGTCAAGTTGAGGTCAAGGGTCAACTTTTGGACCATACCTCGTGTGCGTGCGCGTTACGACGGGCGCTTAAAATGCAAAAATGCTCCAAATTACTTCTTATTGACAGATCTATACGTTTGAGGTCATTTAGAGCATTTTGATGCGCGCGCGTACGCGCGCGTTTTTTCACCGGCACCCCTTTCCCGACTGAATATCGTCGTTTTTTCGATAGATTTGGATGTCTGACTGAATTCTACATCAATTAGAACCGTTTCCCTACCAGCCGGACCCAAAATATCGCTTACAAGTCCAAAAAATGTAAATGCGTGCGCATGCGCGCGTAGTGAATTTCGGCATTTTTAAATCGCTCATAACTCTCTAGAATTAACGGTGACCCCTACTTTTTATTGCTTATTCTGATAGACTATGATGCGTAGATAGCATTTTCAGGCATCGCTTTCTATACCAAAGTGTTATGTCGTCATCTATGACGTCACAAAGAAAAGTGAAGTCGTATTTTGGGCATATCTCATGACTGGAGTCGATTTACATAACCAAACCTTGTACCCAGTAACTTCAGGTCAAGTGTCACCCTTCATGCTTAGCATATGCGTGCGGGCATCACGACGAACGCGTACGCGTACGTTTAAAATTACGTCTGAAATCTGTCATTTTTCTCTAGAATAAACGACGACCCCTACCTTGTATTGCTCATTCTGATAGCCTATGATGCGTAGATAACATTTCAGGCATTGCTTTCTATGCCAAATTGTTATGACGTAACATATGACGTCGCAAAGAAAAACCGTATTTAGCGCAGATCTCTAGACAGGAGTCGGGTAAGATAACCAAACTTGGTACACAGTAACTTCTGGTCAAAGGTTATCGCCTGTGCTTATCATATCTGTGCGGGCGTCACAACGAACGCGCACGCGCACGTCGAATTTTAAATCATTTTTTAATGGAGAATGTACAGTAAGGTGATGAGGGAATTATTTCTGCAAGCAATGATATTTGATATCGATTGTTTTCGCACATGTTCTGTAGATAATCGGAGCGTTTACGCGGATCACCAATTCGTCTTAGTGACGAATTAAAGTCTTGTTTTCTTCTTTATTGGTGATCCGCGTAACCGCGGATCACCATAGATTTCGTCAGAATTTTTGGTGATCCGCATAAACGCGGATCACCATAGAGTTTGTCAGAATCTTTATTTATTCATGTATATTTCTGGTCATTTTTTGTGCAGACGATATCTCAAGAACGATAACGTTAATAATTTTGTAAGTTAGCATAGTTATGTCTCATGTTAATATCTCGGCATGGTACTCCGGTCAATGTGATAAGGCAGCTGTGACGTCATTTATGACGTCAAAAGCCAAAAGTTAGACTTAGCCTACATTTGCGATATCTCGAGCCGGCGGACGACTAAGTCAACCAAATTTGGCAAAGATCGAGTTGAGGTTAAGGGTCAACTTTTGGACCATACCTCGTGTGCGTGCGCGTCACAACGGGCGCGTAAAATGCAAAAATGTTCCAAATTACTTCTTATTGACAGATCTATACGTTTCAGGACATTTGGAGCATTTTGGTGCGCGCGCGTACGCGCGCGTTTTTTTCGTGCGCACCGCTTTCCCGGCCGAATATCGTCGTTTTTTCGATGGATTTGGATTTCTGACTGCGAATCTCCACAATAACATCTTTCCCGACAACGCGGATCCAAAATATGCTTAGAAGTCCAAAAAACTAGAATGCGCGAGCATGCGCGCGTAGTCAATTGATGGGCATTTTTTAATACACTCCATAACTCTCCAGAATTACGGTGACCCCTATTTTATTGCTTATTCT
>JZLH01S0387784.1:37489-48985 GCA_001188425.1 Eucidaris tribuloides | reverse complement strand
CGATACACAAACTGTTCATCGGACTGGCAACCGCAGTCTTCGCATTTTTCTTTCCCGAATTCTAAATTTGTGGCCATTTTTTAATCGGAATTCTTGATGAAAATTGCAGACTTACTCCAAAATGCTTACAACATATTAAGTAGTCGTCATGTTAGCAGTTCCGAATAACGTCTTTCCGATGAGATCGCGAAATATTCATGTGATCTATCTCGTTGAATATTGTTACAATATATAACACAGTATTATAAAACCCGATACCTCATCAAACATTGTCTCACACTGTTAACTCTTAAAATGCCAGAGTAATTACAGCTCTATGAACATTCCATATATTGTCTGGTACCTATTTGTACTTTGGCATTGTAAGTATTTAAATAGTTATTAGTTCATGGGTCATATGATTTATCGATACCACCCGATGAGCTAGAGTCCATCATTTATTACTTTAATCATTATAATGCCCCATAAACACAGCTGTATAAGGCGACGTTTATCATTATGGAGCTAGATTTATGTTTTTTATGGGACAAAAGCAAATTAAACACAGTAGAATCGTTGTCACATCCGGCGGATTGCGTAGACTTTGTATGGACACAGCAATCGGGGTGCGTGACAAATGAAGATATTTTGAACAAATTTATATCTTCTTGTTTATTCTGTTTTGATCAATTTGATATTCCTCATACGGGCATTAGACAGTGTCACAGTGCCAACCAATAAGACACATTTAGGGGTAGCGATCAGGAAAATGTTGGTTTTGTAGATAGTAGACCCTTCTCAGACAATAGGTTCTATTGAGCGTTAGACCTTCGTAATTTGGCCATTTTAATAATAACTTTTATAACTGCAACAATAATGGCGTATAAGTTTGATTAAACGTAATTCGTATGAAATGTTGTACCAGGCTTGTAAAAAAGGTTCGTACAGTATGTAATCCCAAGGATGGAAGTGCGATGATGATAAATCATGTTAAAGACACTATGTAACATTGTTGAAGCCCCATTGGAAAAAAAAAACTTTTGTTACATATCTGACGGTGTTTGAATGGACAAAATGCACCTTAGAACACAAACCTTTGAACAGTTATGCTGTCACTCGAAAGATATGTACAGATAATGATCATTGTCCGCCAACGACAATACTGCAACACAGCAGTCTATGGCGAAAACTGGAATGGTAGCTCAATGATTTTCATTTGTTAAAACCACATAATGATTTCTATGAACTGAACGTTTTTCAGGGTTTCATGTTTTCAACCATTCAAGAGACACTGGCAGCATCGAGTATCGTGTAGATCAGATACAGAATATAAACTCCTGGAAACATTGTTATACACTCCTGCTCATAATTACGTAATATTTTGTTGATACTTAAGTTCTTTCTCCTATATCGTCCAAAATTTTCAAGGCAAGTATTTATTTCACAAAAACGCAGTATGTGAAGCAATTTTTGGATTTCATTAGTTGGCTAAAGTAAAAACAATACGTTTGAGCGCAATAACAATTATATTTGTTTTAATCCACAACAAATCATGAAGAAAAGTATTAAATTAAAGTAATTAAAAAAAACGACACAAAAAACTGATAAATTTTCATCTAATGTCACTTATCATTAAATTAACGTCAGAATTGTCTGTTTCACGTCTAATAACGCGTGTAACCAGCACGTAACTCAACAGACTCAGCAACAACTCAGAATACCCCCATATTTAAATACAGGTTTAGCGTCGTGTCGGAAGTTATAAAATGCTTAGCAGTCCTGAAATATTTAGATTATAATTGTTTCACATGGGGTGAGCAAAATATTAATCTCAGATGTACTGTTCACGGAAAAAATGACAATTTCTAAAATGTTCCATAATTATAAGCATGGGTGTATGATTCCCGGCAAAAAGCAGGATTGGAAAAAGGATTTACTTTTGAATAAAACAATTCTGGTATCAAGTACTCTATCCTACCTAGGCTCTGCTGTCTAAATTTCATTGCCAATCGTCTTGTGCCGGATAACCGGATTTTTGGGTTTAGTAATATTTGAAAAATCATCATTAAGGAATTGTAAAATACCACGGATGGGACTACCGAAAATCACGAAAAATGGCCTTGCCCTACAGTCCATGTGGCTCCATAACAAAGTAAATTTGTTTGCAAACACATACATCAACCCACAAACACACATACATATATACAAGAACACACAGACACACATATGCAGACCCACTTACACACAGGGAGATTACACATACATACACGAACACACATACATACACAGACATACGTACATACACAGAGGAGAGGTGCCAGGGTAAAATCTTAGGAGGGGCGAAAAATAGTTTGCCGACAAAATAGTTCTTACCTGCCTAATAACAAACCGAACATCAAACATCATCCGACCAGCCGGGCGGGGGGGGGGGGCAGGGGTTCAACGACTACCAAAACCATTTTTTGCCCACCAATATTTTTACGTGCCAAATTAGAAGCCAAATCTTCGTTATTTTCATTACTTTGAATAAAATGGGGGCAGCAGTCTCCGACCGTACCCCTCCCCTCCTGTAGTGCCGCCTCCGCATACACAAGCACACATACAAGCACACACAGCCACACAATCAAATACACACAGAGACACGAGAATAGACACACACGGACAAACATTCCCGGACACACACACAAACATACACACAGAGGCACACACACACACACACACACACACACACACACACACACACACACACACACACACACACACACACACACACACACACACACACACACACACACACACACACACACACACACACACACACACACACACACACACACACACACACACACACACACACACACACACACACACACACACACACACACACACACACTACACACACACACACACACACACACACACACACACACACACACACACACACACACACACACAGAGCATTTCTCCCTCCCTCTCTTCCTTTTTTTCATCGCACAGAAAGCAAACACACACAAAGAAAATTATATCCTGGAATAAAGCAACTTTATGTGATATAAAATTGAATCACAATTATTTTTCAAAAGTGAGATATTGATGCTAGTTACAGTAAATATGAATTTCTTTTGGATTCCCGAGACAAAGTCACCTCTTTTTACCATTTTCTCATTAAATTCAGTGTAATGGCAACACAAAATATGTTAGATATGTAATGTCATTGAACTCACTATGTGATAATCGTTTTAAACCTCATTATTGCTGAACAAGTGAACTTCGTTTTGGGGGGTAAAAGTGGTTCTAAGAAGCATGAACATTGGTTCTGCTGTTGTGATAAAATTGAGACGGTTTCGGGAGCTTTTTTTTTTAAGTGTATGTATCATTTTCATAATGGTCTTTGGTTCGACCCGACCGCGTTCGAACTCGCAATCTGCCGTTTGAGACGTGGCCACTCTACCAAGCGAGCCAACTTGCCGATCATTACACAATGAAAGCTATGCAAATTTCAATACATAACATATATACAAAATGACAAATTTAATTTTAATTTTTCATAATACAATTTAGAAAAATGTCGTGCTTCAAACTATACCTTGATAAAATTTAGTCCCTATGATTATGAAAAACAAAGATGAAAGAACAAAATAGTCACCTATCTATATTTAGTATACCATAATACAAAATAGTCACCTATCTATATTTAGTATACCATAATACAAAATAGTCACGTATCTATATAGTATACCATAATATTACAAATTGCAATATTATATGAATTGTGCATCACCGTGGCCACACCTCTTCCACATTTCCTGTCAACATGAATGGAAGAATAATTAGGCATTTGGAACGAAAAAGGGGGTCACCTGTGTATACATGTTTCTGCGAAACCATTGCACTGAGAACTGCATCTGTAGCCAAAGAAATAAGATCGTAAATGAACTGACAAAATCTTGGAAAGGCTTCTACAATTAAAATACATATATTGCGAGAAAAAGAATATCATGTGATAAGTAAGTCTGTACAACTACACGCGTATTTACCCTTTGGAGACTAAGCACGAGTTAACTCGTGTTGGGGTGTGCGGAAAATAATTTTATGTGTTATAGTGACATCAAATCGTCTCCATCGGGTTAAACTGCCAGGAACGGCACCAGGGCAGGGAGGACGATAACTCTTTGGCGTCAAAAATGTAAAAAAAACAAAAAAAAATTACACTGCAAAAATTCAATATATCCTCTGATTTGTTGGTTTAAGTTTAAAGGGGGAGTCCGCCCGCTGTCCCCTCATCCCCTCCCCCTCCCATATGGCGCCGCCCCTAATTACTGTTTACACCAGGAGCAAGTTATTTTGGTCCCATGTGACTGAATATCTCATAAATTGTTTTTCTACTAGGTCTACTGCAGTATTTACATGCATTATTTACATTATCTGACATGAAAACTAGCATTTAGATTTGTTATCTTCAAACGAACTGAATTATAGATAATAATGTAAATTTGCACAAAGATGTGAATCACTTTATCTATTTTTTTTTTAAGTATGACAATAATCAAAAGTAAACAATACTATATATGAAACGTATGCTACTGTATTACGGTATATGATAACTTTGTATTCTCTTAAGGATTTACAAGTAATACAAATTATTAATATCAGCCATCTCGAAAATGTTATTTTGTCGATAGAATAGACACTATAAAAACTCTTAAACGAGCGAATGCTTTAGGTAGCGGTCTCCTAATTATTGGCCCATAGACATATGTGATATTTTTTATCAACTTTGGCCCAGTTCTTCGACAAATTTGAGACCTTCCTTTTTTTAATATGTTGTGTACCAATACAAATCATGTCATCTTATTTTCAATTTACACCATGTTTGCCAATAAAATTTTTCGCTACCCTCCTTTGAAGTAAAACAGTCCTGATAACCTTTGCCCCACCAAAGCACACAGTCAAGAAAAGCTGTGAAAAGGCGGTCATCAAAATTCATCCTCCAAATGCTAAAAACTACCAAAAAATACCTCAAATCTCACTCACTAAATCTGCAGACATTGTATTTAACTAAACTGACACCAAGAGGGCACAACAAGACCTATAAATGGCATAATGAAGGCAAGCATCAAATCAGAGTTTTAGTAGGACTTTAGCTGTAGGGACCGCTGCTTCGCGGAGAAAACAGCTCATGCATATTTTAATTAAGATACCGCTAGCTTTACAAAACACATTCTCTCTATTTGTAAACATGTTCAGAGGCTAAATGATTTGTGTAAAATCACTTAACATCAGTGTCCAATTTCTAAACACTATGTATCAATAATCTTAACATACATTTTCTGAACACATTTTTCTAACACTTTTTAAGCACTAATGTTTAACTGCTATACACACTTTTTAGAGTGCACACGGCAAAGAATATACAGTGTGTCTCAAAAATAATTGTGCGTCCTCTTTGGTAATGAGAAAAACATTTTTATGACGTCATGCTGCATCTCCATTAAGGGTATAGTCTTAGCTTTCAAATGCCGTTTGTTTTGTACAGTTTGCTTTTATACATCCTGAGATATGTTTAGTTAACAACGAAAAGGTAAAATCACAAATGTGCCACTTTTACTACAGTCAAGATACCATCAGGCCCTCTTCGCGTAAAAGTGACACAATTGTGATGCCACTGTTATGTTGTTTACAAGATATCTCGAGATCAAAGCAAGCAAATTGAACAAAACAAACAGCATGTGAAAGCTAAGACTTTGCCCTTGATGTTGACGTAAACAGGTGTCACAGCAGTACTTTCTAACTGTCAGAGAGGGCGCTTTTCACTTGAACAATTTTTTGAGACATTCTGCAGCATGTCTCAAAAATTGTGCAAGTAAAAAGCGCCCTCTTCGGCAATAAGAAAATAATCTTGTGGCATGATACTTACATCAACGTCAAACTATTAGCTTTCAAATGCCATTAGTTATGTTCAATTTACTTGTTTTAATCTCGAGATATGTTGCAAACAACAAAAGGGCGGAATCACAATTGTGTCACTTTTACTCGGGACTGTAGTAAAAGTGGCAGAGTTGTGATTTCACTCTTTCTCATTTAAATTAACATATCTCAAGATTAAGACAAGCAAATTGAACAAAACTAACGGTATTTGAGAGCTAAGGCTATGCCCTTGACGTTGATGTGAGCACCATGCCACAAGAGTATTTTCTAATTGCCAAAGAGGGCGTTTTTCACTTGCACCATAGAGATATAACTAAGCACAAGAGGCCGTACTTGATCACACTAACCCACAAGACTGTCGCGACACGTAGAGCCGTCCGCCATCTTAATCCGGCAAAGTCGCACTTCCCGATTTCCCGTAGAGACGCACATAAACCGAAGATCTGCTTTTAGCCGGAGTTCTTGATGCGGAAAGTTGAAGAATGTTGGATAAAACTACGCGCTGATGTCAAAACAACATCTATTTGATCCTAGTTGTTATATTTTGGTTATTTTTGCCATTTTGAGGTTAAAAATCCATTTTTTGGTAAAAATTCAGATTTTTCAGTCAGAACATTAAACGAAAGGTTTTAACAAGCCTATCCTATGTATAGATATGCTCTGTTTCCAGGAAAACTCATTCTTATCAAATAAATTGCACAATATGGGGCATTTGGCCACTTTTGGGGCCAAAAATCACATTTTTTATGATTTTCGTCAAAAATTTGATTGTAACCCGGAAATAAGTTCTGAGAAGCCTATAATGTTTATTTTAGGCCTATGCATAAATGTATTAACCCATGATACCCCCGTTTAGACCATGTGGGCCATTTTGGGTGAAAAATAACGATTTTTATCTTTTTTGGAAAAAAATTCGATTTTTAATCGGAAAATTATGCATGTAACTGTAGAGAGGCTTATATTGTGTACAAACGCTGTCAAAGTATGCGTAGAATCTGAAAATGCTAGTATCAACCCAACTTATTTCATTACGACTAGCCTATTTGGCCATTTTGGGTCAAAATGCCACTTTTTAATCAGTTTTGGTCAAAATTAATATATCAAATCATAGCAATTAATGAAAAGGTTTTAACAAGCCTATCCTGTGTAAAGGTGTGTGCCGAAGGATTTCTTTTACCCAACTAGGGATATTTTGGTCATTTTGTTTCATTTTGTTGTTTCTGTTATAAATTATGATTTTTTTGACCAAAAATCATAAAATTGTGATTTTTGCAGAAAAGTGAACCAATGCCCCCAAAGAGGGCAAGTTGTGTTGATGAGAATGCATTTTCTGGAATCAGAGCATATGTATAGATAGTATGGGCTTTTTAAAACCTCTCTAGCTAGTTTTTTGACCGAAAATCTGATTTTTTTTTACCAAAAATTGTAATTTTAGCCTCAAAATGGCAAAAATAGTTATAAAGTAACAACTGGGGTCAACGAGATTGTTGCATTGGGATCGGCGCGAATTTTACTTAGTCTTTAGACCGTTCTCCACCAAAATATTCCGTTAAGATCAATTATATCCCACGGTAAATATACAGTCCGTGTGTGGGGAATCCGGGCAAAGTGCAAATTTTGCCCGGATTAAGATGGCGCCCAGCGCCTGCAGTTCGGCACAGCAGCATTGCGCGCGCGGTATACGCAGTGCGCGCTCTTGTTTTCTTAGTATCTATCTCTATGACTTGCACATTGTTTGAGACACACTGTATTCTTTGTGCATTCTTCCAATACGTGTATAACAGTACAATGATGAATCAAGTGTAAATCACTGTACAAATTGTCATTTTTTTCGGTGGTTCACATTGTTGGTTTTCTTTCTATTTTGAAAGACCTTTCAGAAATGTTAGTTTGTATTAAGGGTATTTGGTCTCTAAGTAGTTGACGCTAAATGGCGTTCATGTTTCTTTTTAAAATAGACCACATATCTCAGCAGAATTCTCTTCTACTGAAAACGAAAATTCGATTAGTGTTCAGAATAATGATATCATGTGCAGAAAAGTCCTATTAATATCAAATCCTACTTATCGTTCGTGATATTTATTTCCAAAGAGTTTTAGTTAGAACCAACCGTCTGTTGATGTTGGTTCAAGTAATTCCGATGTGATCTCTTCCCAGTCGATATCTTTCCAAAGTTATCTAAACTCATGTTATGTTTTAGCATATCTACACCTCACCACATCCACAAGATTTTGCCTTTACATGTAACATTTTCTTGCTCAGTTTCATGAAACTACATACCGTTGAGTGTATCCTATAAAGGCGAACGATCCTTGAAGGAATGATGTGATGGAATATCACCATAGTTTCAAGCTTCATGCAAGAAATAAATACAAATATCATTTTCAATTGCTCTATTACAATCGTAATTACTGTATAATAATGTATGCATAAGTTTGCTTTACCGTTAGGTAGCAATGAGTGTTTATGTTTTATTATATCTACAGGCATGTTGTGCACTGAAGTATTTGTGTGTGTCTGTGATGTGTGTTTACGTGCGTGCACATGTGTTCGTGTGTGGGGGGGGGGGGAGTAGGTGGGTGTGTAGGTGTTTCTGTGTATGTGTGTGTCTGTGGTATGCGCATGTGTGTATGTGAGGGTGCATGTGTGTATGTACGTGTCTTTATATTGTGTGTATGTGATGTCTGTGTGCGTTTGTGTGTGTGTGTTTGTTTGTTTGTTTGATTGTTTTATTTCAATACGGGATAAAAAAAAACTTGCTATCAGCCGTTAGACTGTTTTTCACCAAGTCCGTATATACAATCATTACTACAAAACAGAAAGATAACAAAAATTAAGTTCAACATAAAGATAATAACATAACTCAAACAGAACATAACTATACATAACTAATTAAATACACAAATAAATCATGACCATAATTGAAAGAAAATAGAAAAATACTTACACTTGATGAAACAAAGCCAAAATTAGCCCATTTAAGAACTCCATAACAAAAGACTCACTAAAATGAAAGGAATCCAAAACGAAAATGTGAGTGTTGTGTGTGTGGTGTTTGAGTGTTGTGTGTGTGTGTGTGTGTGTGTGTGTGTGTAGGTGTGTGTGTGTGTGTGTGTGTGTGTGTATGCGTGTATGTGCGTGTGTGGTGCACGTGTGTCTGTGTCAGTGTTTGTCTGTGTCTATGTTTGTGTTCCCCAGACCCTCCGTCTCCCGAGGCCTCAGTGATTTTACTTTACATCTTTACATCTCTCGGTCCGTATCGCTGATTCTTGAAGCTATTTCCGTGTAAATACATACAATAGCCCGTGTAAATACATACAATAGCCCCTTACCATCACTCACGACCATACATCCATTTGAACACATTATCTGTGACAGAGTGCCTGTAGGTAGACCTGGACTGATTTCAGTGATGGTGCTTCTAATCGCGCCACCATCCAGATTCGTTATGGCGTCAATCTTCGTGACGCCACCATGCTTATACATGACATACAGAATGTCCGCATCTGTGTCGACTGCCAGTTCGGTTGTTCTCCATTTTTCGTCGTGAATGGTGTTCCTCACACGTCCGGATTTGTCGAACACGGTAAACTCACAGTCATCCGTCATCGCCACGATGAGACCGGATGGAGTCACGCACAGATCGCCGCGTACCCGATTGCCTCCCAAGTCGATGGTCCGAACATGTTTTCCACTGGCCGGGTGCATGACGTATATTTTGGAACTACAATGTTCCCCTGTCAGGATCATGTTATCGTTGTCAACAGCAACATACACGTGCACCCAAGGCAGTGGTTGCACAGAAAGTTTGATATCTTTCAGGTGCTTGCATTGATTGCTGTACAAACTAAGACGACCACTTCCGAGTTCTGAACACACCAGTGTATTATCATGCAGGGTTGCGTATGAAGAAACAAACTGCGGCAGCTGTGCTGCATCTCCGATGTTGAGTTTCTTGTTTCCATTATTCAAGTTTACAGTGTAGTGACATCGATTACCACCATTACAATCTATTGTTAGAATCGCCATTTCATTGTCGCCCGTCCATCCTAGATATCGCATATAGTCATGATAGTCGCGCGTTTGAAACTCGATAGACCTTGTGAATGTCCACTGTCCAAACTCAACAACTAGCTTGTTTGCACTTCTGGCAAATTTCATCTCACCATCTTCGATACTGATAGAATCGATCATCTCCTTGGTAAGATCTACCGACAGACACTGCGTCACTGTTTCTCGAAGAGAATCTGCCTTTGACATTTGTTCTTTCCTGTTACTTCCAATTGCTGCGTTAGTCTGATTATATGCAATATCTAGAGACTCCAATGCTGAAGTAAGTGTTGTTTTTAGGCTGTTTATTTTGACGGTAGAATCCTTGCTTCTGCGTTCAAGATCGTTTGTTGTAATATCTTTCCTTTTCATCATGTTTTTCTTCATTTGCTCCGTGTTTTCATCATTCTGCTTCAATTGTATCTTCCTCCTCTCATTTATGATTTTTATTTCCTCATCTGCCCGTTGATTTATCCTCTCAACTTCTTCCTCTCTCTGCTTCTCTGCTTGACGACTATCCTCCTCACACTTTGTCATAATGTCTTCTTTGACAGCGTCATACTTTCTTTGAATATCATTTCGACATTCAGTCAACCTAGTATCCAGCTTCTGTAAGTCTTTTTTCTTTCTCCAATTTTCTTCAGATATTCTTGGAACGCATCTTGACTTTGTTTGACCACTTTGGCTACATCATCCATCTTATGTCCGGAATGAGCTGTAAGTCCACATGTGTGACATATGCCCTTCTTGCACGGTAAGCAGTACACTTTAACCAGTTCGGTCGTATGGTCCTCGCACATCCATTTGCTCGGTGCATCGACATCCAGTATAGCGGCGTCTCTTTTTCGGGAACATTTATCACAGAGGCGTCGTTTTTCTTCCACGCGATACACAAACTGTTCATCGGATTGGCAACCACAGTCTTCGCACTTTTCTTTCCCGAATTCTAAATTCGTCGCCATTTTAGTCGAATTCTCGACTGAAATTGCAGGCTTGTTCCAGAGTTATTAAGTTCCGGGAGTAGAAATTGAATGCAATGCAGACTTTAAAATTAACAACATATCAAGCAGCCGTCATGTTAATGCTTAATATAGTCTTTCCGACGAGATCGTGAAATGTGCATCTGATATATGTAGTTGAATATTGCGTAAAGAACGAATACGTCATTAAACATTGCCGTACTCTGTGAAGATAGTTATCAGTTTACTGGTCACAAGAGATATTGAAATCACCTGACGAAGTAAAGTCCACAATAATATTTTTTTACTTTAATCATTTTTATGCCCTATCACTTGAAATGATAACCTTGATCATTTGAGGGTTTTATTTCTTTCAATATTATGGACCGGTAACTAATTACAAAGGGCAGTATTGCAGTCACATCAGTCAGAATGCGCAGACTTTGTACACATACAGCAATCGGTGTGCATGACAAGTGGGAAATATTTGAACAAACTTCTCTTCGTTATCTCATGATCAGTTTGATATTCCTTGTTTAAGTGGTCTGATTTATGTTGTAATTGCTGATTATATTCGACA
>JZLH01S0387784.1:29989-32489 GCA_001188425.1 Eucidaris tribuloides | reverse complement strand
ATAACACAATAGTATCATGCCTTAGAAGAGAAGGTCTAAATTTTCGTTGCATGCCTATGCAAATGCCGTTACCGGTATGTCCTGTGCCTACGCAAACGTCGTAAATATATATGAAGAGTTTATTTCCAAAAGGGGGTAGATCCACTTTTCACCATTCTGAGAAAAATAAGGTTTTCTAATTTACCCATATTGCAATGTTTTTGCGTAAAACCAACTTGACATTAAAAAGTACCCTACAATTCGAATGTAAAGCCACACTTAGAAAAAATCTGTGGGTTCTCAATTTTTGAAAATGTTTGCTTTTATTTTTTAATATTTTGGATCTACCCCCTTTTGGATTTTGGTCAAACTGGACCCAGAATGTGGTTAAACCTGACCCTTTTCCGGGTGTGCCCCCAACGGATCCTTTCTCCATGTACGCAGGAAGTTTTTATTCTACGGATACAGATTTAGGAGTGAGACATCACATCTTATTTCCGAGATTGCGACTGGATGAAAGTCGGGACAAAATTGTAACGATCAGTCGGGAGAATGTTGAACTTGTCGCAACTTAGTCGCCGACCGTTCTACGACTTTCAAATTCGCTTTCATTGACACCGCACATCTTCTGATCAGACTAATAACAAGTCGGGTTGCACTCTGGTCGTATTTGCGAGGCCCTAACATGAAGAAACCAAACTTAAGTTATTTATCGCAACCTTACATTTGCACAGTGACATTTTCTACTGTATTTAAATTCGACAACTGTTGATCCTTAATCTGGCAAACATATCCACAACCTTTGCAGCTGCAGTTGCCAAGATACTCGATTATTGATATTCCATTATATAAAACGAAATTACTCTAGGGGAATAAGTAATGTTTGTTACGCCCCTAAAGTAGGGAGTAAATTAAAAATTGAAATCGCAGCTTTTTTTGTGATAACCTTATAAGCACACGGGAGCTCTTGCAGCGCAATAGAATACAATAATTTATGGGATACATTCTATAAGTTTATGTATTTATTATTTATTTATTTATTTAAAGTTATGCAACGACCTCCTGTAAGACCACGATAAGGTTGTTTCTGTTGCGCTCTAGTGACGTTTTTACAGTATCAAAATATATTCAGCATTTTCAGTCCTTTGTTCTGTATAATGTTATCGTTTCATAGGTGCTCTGTGTTCTTCTGGGTTGATAATTAACAACCAGTACTCCGAGTAATATTGCATCTGAATTCAGTTCGAGTCCATCGCTTCATAGCCTCCAAACACAGACTCTTTCACGACCTTGAGACAATAGTCCATACGCTGACTTGCGTCAAGACTAATTCGATCATTCTCTCTGCTTGGTGTCAAGAGCAGGTAGAGCACAGAGCCTACGGAAACATAAGACTACAACACACACGAGAAAAACGCTTCGCTTAAATTTCCAGACTCGAGGGTCAAGTCATACTCTCCAGACCCCATTGTGTTAGTCACCTGAGGAATCATTAAGTCTGCTCACTCCTCCTTGTGCCAGAACTGTTTTTTTTTGTAAATATCATCTCCAGAAATCAAGCTAGGATATCAGCTGGGGTCCTTTACTGCCTCTGTGACAGAATACCATGTTTACATTGTCATCTCACCCCGGCAGGCCATTAAGCCAATCACATGGTGGGATTAGGTCATCAAAGCAGTGCCGAAACGACAGTTTGATTTCCGAGTGCCATGTATTGAGGACTATCCGCACTCGGAAGGTTGTTATACAAGCGATTTCGTAAAAACATGGTTCCAATCCTGCACACCATGACCGACAAGGCCTTGTGCTTGCAAACTAATCGTTTAATGCAGTAGTTTTCGAGTTATTTACGTTGTCGCTAGTCTCCAAACAGCGACTTTATTTTGACACTAGCTCACACAACTGACCACACTGACTCGAGCCAAGACTAATTTGGTCATCCTCTGCTTGTTGTCGGAAGCAGCTGTAACAGATGGCCTATTGAAGTACTAGTCTACAGCACAGATTGTTCAGACCCTGACAGGAGCTTGTGTCTGCTAGCTAGTCGCGTGAATCACGCGGTAGTTTCCCACTCCTTTATCCCGTCCACGATCTTGTCGATAAAGTCGGTGTGATTGCGGTCGATGTTCTTGCTTCCTACCAACATTTGGATCAGGGTGGGGTCACAGGTCATCAGGAAGGCGCGAACGATGTCTCCGTTGTGGTTCTGTAGAGGACGAGAAGCGATAAAGTCGGTCAAACGTAGTTGGTACGAGAATACAGTGCGTCCCAGGAAAAAAAAAACAGAACCCTAACACAAAGGCTTATTGTGAAGAAGCAATGAGGCGTATGATTGAAAAACATGTTCAAAGAACATTGACTTCTGCTCTTTCGAATGATACATTAAGCAAACTTATTTATCCATGCATCTCTGAGTACCATGACTTTGAAAATATAATGTTAAAAACCAGTTGCTAAACTTTTTGGCTTTGAAACTGTGCACATCGCAAAAAGAAAGAGATAGCCAAAGTGTGTCTCGTCC
>JZLH01S0387750.1:12802-29442 GCA_001188425.1 Eucidaris tribuloides | reverse complement strand
GTGCTTATGGGAAAAATATTCTTAAAATTGTTTCTCAGTCGTTTGTGCAATCTGTAGCTATCATATTGGCTCATAGTCGTAAGCCTATTTTGCGTTAAACTTTGGGAGGCATTTTTACATGTAAGTGACAAATGAAACAATGAAAATATCATTTTTAATGTTCTTCATTAACTATTAATTTTATTAAAACTTTAAAAATCCTATTACAGACTGATTGCAATGTGTAAGCAATAGGCAGTTAATGCTGAGTAACAAAGTTGCGTTATCCTCAAAACATGCACATATTAGTGTTAATTGAAACGTTGGTCTTGGTCTTGGTCTTGGTCTCGGAAAGTGCTGGTCTTGGTCTCGGACGTCTGGTCTTGATCTCGGACCTCTTTTTCTTGGTCTTGATCTTGGTCTCGGGGTGTCTGGTCTTGGTCTTGGTCTTGGTCTCGGCAGGCCTGGTCTTGACTACAACACTGATGCATTGCACTACATACGAATAATGGTTGGGCGGAGGTTGTTGCATCAAATTACCGGCCCCAGGTTATCTTGAAAATTATTATTTTTCCGAGACGAAGTCACGGGATAAAGGATCCTTTTCAGGACAAATTTAACCAGAATGTAATCATACTACACGGTATACTGTATACAGTGTATGGCTGACAAAATTTCACCCAATTAAGCTACAATCTCAATCAAAAAAAAATCGAAGTGGTTAGCAAAATAACTAGATATTCAGTGTAAGGAGCATAATCTTGGTCAGTATACGATTGTGATCATCACATCTTTAGTTCTGATTATGTTGCTAACCAGAATTATATATGACATATCTTAGAAGTATATTAAGTATATGAATGAATATAGCCATCTAACCATAATTATATATGACATATTTTCAAAGTATATAGCAACATGAATGAATCAAGTCATCACGGCGCCACGTGTTTAGAGCTCGTTGATCTCCCTCGAACCAAATCTCATCGACGCACTCACATGGTTCCGGAACATCGACGCGATAACTCATGGTTACGACAGCTGAAGTCGTGTTGATGAGCTCAAATTTTGTGTTTTATAGACAGTCACGTGAGTCTACATCCTTTTCCCCTTCCCACTCACGCACCCCCTCTCCTCTTAAAAATGGTACGTTGAAATGAAAGAAACTATACTTCAACGCATTTAGAAGTAGTGACAAAATTTGGGAGAAACCCGAGCCCCATAAACATTTTAAAAAGAGAAGTATCTCTTAAAGAGGAATCAAGAACTGGAATCGGTTCCCAATTTGAAAAGTACGATATTCGGTGGATTTAGAATGCATGATGCGATGTCAATCTAAGTTTTAACACGTGTTATTATTATATTTCTAATAATTTCATAAATTCTATTTATGTAATAGGCTATTATTTTAAAGTAGTTTTTGTGATAAACGTATATTTGTGATACTTGCATATATTTATGTTTTTTTATATTATGTAGTGCTTTTATTTCGGCAGGAACCTGCTGAAAAACAATCTTTGGGTGAAGCAGGTGCCGTGATTAAATAAAATAAAATGAAATTAAAAAATGAAAATGACTTTAAAAACTGTACATTTGATATGGTTGGTGCATGCTGGCACAGACAAAGTGGAAACTCGGTGCGTGGAAGAGGAAAGAATCGAGTTTTTGATTTGGACACCTTCAAATGAACACATGTCCTGAAGGGTCTGAAATACGTCAAAATTTAAGATATCATGTAAGTCCCCCCGTTGTAATTTTAACATGGACCTACATCATTTATTGATGTTCTAAAAATTACACGCTCTGAAACTCTTCCACTTGTGATAAATTGATGAAATTTGCTGTAGGAAATCTATATAGTAAATTCTGCTCTCGGATAATTAAAACATCACAATATGCCATTACAAACAATTTTCAGTAGGTTTAATGTTCATTTATGATGCATGACATGACAATACCATACTTTGTAAAAGAATGACTAAAAAATTTGTCTGATCGACCAAATTATACTTGGGCTTTATCATAGCACTAGATCAGAAAATATCACCATATATTATTTAAACTAATTAAAGCTCAGTGATATGATTGGGAGAAATACCAAAAATGCCTTTAGAACCAAACTGAATGAAAGATAAACCAAAATGTACACCAGCTGGAGTGGATCTCCTGACTGGAAGGATTTGTCTTGAGTTAGTTTACTTAAGGAGAATCAAGCATGAACAAACCAGCAGTTTAATTTTATCAGGGCACGATAGATTCAATCCCATTCCCCATAGAAGGCTACACTATAATTTGTCTGTTACAAGGCATACTTATGGACATTATTTTGAAATGAGTCAACTTTTGGCTACACAATTTCCACAGTATAATCTCTGCATAGTTTCCTTGATTCTGGAATAATTTATTCCAAGTTCAGGACTACCCGCAATCATGTCATTTACCTTTAAGAGCTCCATGTACGCAACATAAAGACGAATAGAACTGCCATACTTCTAATAATCATTTCAAGTTTTCTGTTTCAAAATAATAATTATAATGTTAGGATATCGACATCTTGTTAGCATCACATTGCTACACATAACATAATATACGCGGAAATTAAACTGACAATATTTTGAGTACCCGGTTCACGAACTTTACGCTTTCTGACTTCATCATGTTCCCTGTTAATGTTTACGTTCCTATTCGATTTAAACTTAATATTTCCGTTTTCCGTTTCCTATAAATGCACACTTCTACTTCTGGAGAGCATTTCTGATGTCTCTCATCACCTCGATTTAACAGAGTTCACGGGGATTTTACTGGAAAGTAGAGTTGAGTCGAAACGGTGTACATGAACTCCCGTGCGCACTCTACGCCTGTCTTCATTAAACTTGATATATTCTGTTTTTAGAATACGATATTTGAGTAGCCATGTCTCCTCTGAGCTAAACTATTCTTTTAACGACCTCTGTGTAGCACTAGCTTTTACTTGTCATTTCTAAAATAACTTTGACCCGTTAAGCAGATGTGGCTGCCCTGTTAAATGGAGCACTGTTTCACGTTCATGTTGTAAAGTAGGGTTAATTTCCAGTCTTATCTGCAGGTTTTTAATTTCAACACATCCTCACGAATCTCTCACTAAACATAACAGTCAGGTGTTGGAAAATTTACAAAATTTGACCTGTTGTTGTCGATATTTTTAGCTCTACTACGTCTATACTATTCCTACTACAGTGTACTATACATTACACTACCACAATATGTTACTGCTGCGGCCACTATACCGTACGTACTTAACAAAATGTTTACTTCTTATGCTACTATTAATACTACTACTGCATACCCCATACTACTAGTACTACTACAACTACTACTACTACTACTACTACCACTGCTACTACTGCTACTACTGCTACTACTACTACTACTACTACTACTACTACTACTACTACTACTACTACTACTACTACCACTACTACTAATACTGATACTACTACTACTACTACTTACTACTACGTACTACTACTTACTACTACTTCTACTACTACTACTACTACTACTACTACTACTCCACTACTACTACTACGACGACTACTACTACTACTACTACTACTACTACTACTACTACTACTCCCGCAACTACTACTACTACTACTACTGATACTAGTACTACTACTACTACTACCAATACTACTACTACTACTACTACTACTACTATTGCTAATACTAATACTCCTACTACAACTACTACTACTACGACGACGACTACTACTACTACTTCGACTACTACTACTACTACTCCCGCAACTACTACTACGACTACGACTACTACTACTACTATTGATACTAGTACTACTTCTACTACTACGACTACTAATACTACTACGACTACTACTACTACTACTACAACTACTCCCTCAACTACTACTACGACTACTACTACTACTACTACGACTACTACTACGACTACTACTACTACTACTACGACTACTACTACTACGACTACTCCTCACTACTACGACGACTACTACTACTACTACTACTACTACTACTACTACTACTACTACTACTACGACTACTACTACTACTACTTCTACTATTGCTACTGCTTCTGCTGTTGCTTATTATGACTGTGCTCCTACTTTATACTTATACTGTTCTGTTTTTATTCTGACCTCTATTTTTGCTACATCCACCCCATCACCAATTTATGCCTGTAATGAGTTTGTCGCACGCAATACACCGGAAATTACTTTTAAGCTACAAAAGGCATTATGAAGGATCCTGCTAACCGATCGGTAACGAACAGTGTCTGTCAGACTGTGACTTCATTGATGAAAATTATTGCAACATTTTTCAGTACTGCACTGTCAGGATACAGCGGTCTAATTATGATTATTATAACTTTACAAGTTATGTCGACATGATGAATTACACATGTCAATACACGTCTTTAGGAAAATCGTGTACTTGTATTAGAAGTGGCATTTCCATACCATACGCGTACCCAGTGGGTGTTTTGGGTTGTTCAAACACCCTCCCCCTCTTGCAAAAGGGGATGTTAACAACCCCCAAACACCCCATTTTTCCGGAAAATACTCCTTTTTGGAAAAGGGGGTGTTTTAAAGCCACAGTCTAACATTATAGAGCTTCAATTTGAAAAATTATCAAACTGTAATATGTGAGCTGCATAGTAGCGTTCAAATAGACAAATAAACACCATAGAATACAAAAGTTTGGAAAGTTATGCTGCCACAGGCAAGATATGCATGAATAATCAATTTGCACGCGGGTGGAGGATAAAATAGCCCAGATCTGCAAAGAGTAAATCTATGGGAGGAAATGGGCAGGTGAATTCGGGCAATTTGAGTGCTTGTAGATTTTCACTTTTTTAAAGCGCAAAAATCATCATTTCGAAATACAATTTTTCAGGGCTTTATTTTTAGACCTCATCAAAGACACTTAGAGCATAGATGATTATGTGGCTCACAATTTTTTAAACTGTGGTCAATGTTAGCCTGTGGCTTTAAAACTCTGGAACAGACGGATAAATGGTATTCTAGAACTCGGATTTTGATTGAAAAAAAATCGCCGCTTAATTCGGTGTCAAAGCCCAAGCACTGTATAGTTTCTGTCGAACAGACAAATTTGTCATAAATCTTTTACCAAGTGTGGTATTGCCACCACAAACATCAGAAACAAAGTAACAAACCTTCTAAAAATTTATATAATGATTTGGGTTTTTTTATATCAAGTAATAAATATATCACTGTGTACTTTTCCTACTGAAAAAAAGCCGGATGTCCCCGACTTTCATAATTTTTCAGATATTGCTCACAAATGAAAGCATTTCAGATTGTGTGATTTTCAGCGCGTTCATATGTCTATCCAAAAAAAAAGGGGGGGGGGGTGGGCTTTCACGAGCCAATGAAACGTGAACATCACGAAGATATGACTATCCATACTCAAGTATAACAAAAATCTGTGTACTTGAAAAGAAGTAGTCATTGTACTTATTTAAGAAAATAGACTGACAGCATAAGAGTGCACAATGTGCTGAAGCATTTGTGTAATGAGATCATTTGTAACACGAATAAGATGTCCTTCTGTAAATTAATTCAAGCAATTGACATTTTGAGAACCCAAAAGTCAGGAATCTGACCTTTTGAATATTTTTTTTCAAAGTACCGTTGTTAATCTTGGGATCTTTTTGGATGGAGGTCGATCTCAAATGATTATGTCACGATTGTAGAAAAGGACAAGTAATCGCCAACAAACTTAACAGAGTCACGTTAAAACGCACCTATGCGGTATACATGTATACGTCAATTATACACATTTCACAAGAACCAGTTATGAACTTGAGTAAAATTCGATTTCAAATTCCTGTAAAGTAAGTCTGTCTCAGAAATAAACCCCAGCAATTATACTTAATTTAGCAATGTATCATTTTTTTTTTGCAAAATATGTTCGGTTTTGTATCATATATTTAAGTTTAAAACGACTTTCCTTTTGAGACAATATAGTTTTATCTCATTTGCTTTCGTAAATCAAGTTTCGATAAGAATTTGCCTATGAAGACAAAACCTGAAACTATAGACACAAATTTGAGTTCACTGAATTGCTAAAAAATCACTTCTAATTGATTTGAAGAAGCAAATGACAAGAGGAAATATTTTTGGAAGGTGTGTATTTCTCCCTGATTATGACACCAAACAAACCAAACACAACTTACAAGGATATTTGATATATCATTCTGTTATCGTATCATTTCAGACAGGCTGGGTGACTAATTTCTTTCTTAAACTTAGTATAAACATCAAACAGATATACAGTTATAACTGCAAGACTAATGAATGCTTAGCATTAAATATTACCGTATGAATCATGTCTCCAGACAATAAAGCTTGAGGTTTAACATAATAAGTTATCTTTTCTCAATTGTATGATATCCTTTCAAGGATACAGCAAACCTAATTTCGGGATTATATCGAAAATACAGCGAGGAAGGAGGGGGCGACGAAATGCTACTGGCGTGTTGATAACCATATCAGCAATTTCAAGAGGGTTGCTGTTATTCATTGTAGAGTGATTTCAGAGATTGCTCACTTTTATAAGTTTCACGAGTAAAGATACCATCTACTTACACTTGATATTAGTACAACTGTGAATCACTGTTCTCTTGATTTAATTCGGAGGCTCCAATTAGGTGAATATCTTTGACTAAAATCGATTTGCATTGTTGGCTGCGATGAGATGTTATTCAAAATGTAATTTCTTGATTTAGTTACAGGAATGTCCTCGAACCAATAAGGCAAAGTTTATTCAATCACCAAGTTCATGCGTTTGTCCTTCATAAATTAGTTATTCCACTAGATTACTCACTTAGTCGTAAAACCAGAAAAACAATCATAGGCCCCTACATTGACATTTCTGAATGTTAACATGTTGCTACGTGACAATGTGATGGTTACCACTTGCTTTTATCTTGAAAAACACACAAAAAAATCTAAAGCTATGAATAAAGCACAATTACTACTACGACTACAACTGCACTACTGCTACTCCTCCTGCTGCTGCTGCTGCTACTACTACTATTACAACTACTACTACTACCACTACTACAACTACGACTACTACTACTACTACTACTACTACTACTACTACTACTACTAAAACTACGACTACTACTACTACAACTGCAACTACGACTACTACCACTACTACTACTACTACGACTACTACTACTACTACTAAAACTACTACTACTACTACTACTACAACTACAACTACTACTACCACTACTACTACTACTACGACTACTACTACGACTACTACTACTACTACTACTACGACTACTACTACTACTACAACTACGACTACTACTACTTCTACTACTTCTACTACTTCTACTACTACGACTACTACGACTACGACTACTACTACTACTACGACTACTACTACAACTACAACTACTATTACTACTACTACTGCTGCTGCTGCTGCTGCTGCTGCCGAAGAGTATAGTGATAGCCCTCCTCCTCTTCTTACTCCAAATTATCATAATACTTTTTCTAATATCTTTCAGCCACTTAAGAAAGAGAAGAACAAGAAGAAGAACAAGAAGAAGAACAAGAAGAACAAGAAGAACAAGAAGAACAAGGAGAACAAGAAGAAGAAGAAGAAGAAGAAGAAGAAGAAGAAGAAGAAGAAGAAGAAGAAGAAGAAGAAGAAGAAGAAGAAGAAGAAGAAAAAGATAGAAGACAAAAAAGGAGAAGAAGGAAAAGAAGAAGAAGGCGAAGGAGGAGGAAGAGGAAGAAAAGAAGAAATAGGAGGAAGGTGGACACTACGATCGAATGGATCACAATCGTAAAAGAAAACACAAACATGGAGTTGGAATGCAAAGTACAAAATAATATACACGTACCACATTTTTGAGTGAATATTATCAATGCAATGGTGGTGAAGACAAAGTAGTAGAAGAAGTATGAAGACGAGAAGGATGAAGTAAAGAAGAAGCGAAAGAAGAATTAGAAGATGAAGAATTAGAACAGGAGTGGTAGTAGGAGGTGGAGGAGAGGATGGAGAGGAAAAACAAGAAGACAAAGTAGAGGAGTAAGAAGAGCATTGAAACGAAGCGACTGTGAACTTACACATCAACTTGAGTAGAAAGCATTAACGAAGAACTACGTAGAAAGATGCTATGCATATAAAACCTAAGATATGATTAAAACAAACTACTTATTTCCCTTCTTTACATGTATACCTCCAAGTAAAATGCAACGCTAAATTATGTGTCTGTAGCAAATGAAACCTTTTTGCAAAGCAGAATTTGAAAAAACAACAACAACAAACCCAGATGTATTTCAACTATTCAACTCATTTATCTTATTATAAACAACAAACACTTGCAAAATTGACTCGCCAAAAAGTGTTCAAGAACAACTGGTCAGATTAATCTATTATCTCTCTGTAATCGTTTAAGTCACTATAAGGTCGACTTAAGTCTCGAAGAGGCAACAGGCATCTAACTTCATGTTTAGACTGATCAAGTGAATGAAACGAGTAAATAATAAATCGAAATCGAAACACAAGTTGCGTCTAAAACTTAAATCATGAACTCACCAAATTTTGTTCAACTCGGTGTTCCAAGTTAACAACAGAAGTATGACAAACTCCCGAAGAAAATGTAAGTTTCCTAGTATAAGGATGTCCAGTGTATAACCATTTAGAGCTCCATGGATGCAGTTCTTAACTGGGTGACATCGTAGTACGATTTATCTTACTTTTGGCAAACCCCGTCTGCCCGCGCGAACCGTGAACGCTATCTGTTGGCAGCACGACAGACGAGAACGAACTTAAGCCACGCCTCCAACTGCTGATTGGCTCACTTAGTTCTGTAGATCACCAAACAGGCAGGTGCCTGGTTGGGTGAAGTCATCACTAGCGTGTGAGCCGTGAATAGATGCGCGCACACCACGCAGGCAAACCTCGGATATACAGCACTCCCTCATTTTCAACGGACGTAATTACAACAGTCCAGAAACTCAAATCTTGCAGTTGTATCTCCACGGTTGGGGACAGAAGATACGTTTGGCATTATACATGCAGCTAGGTACATGTACGGATATATTCTGCGTTTCTCATTTGTAATATCATAATATGGCATTATACTTCACAGCTCAGTCCGAAAGGCATTAGTTTACGACGTTCGAGTGAAGCGAATAGGCCTACACATAGACATGCAAACTGCTCGTTCCTAGGAAATAATTGTGAATAGACTTTGTGTGTTATAAAGTCATGCATAATTTGACGTTAATTTTACAAAGGTTCATTCTATTCAATTTTCTTGTTTCTGTACCCTTATTTTTACTATTTCCTTTATCACATATTTTCTTATAATATTATTTATATGTGATCATCTACATGTACATTGTTTGCATATACTATACATATACATCTGTCTATATTCAATATAGTTATACATACACAAACATTGCATTTCATTTATTTTATTTTCATTTCCAAACATAAATTAGTATAACATAATTACCCATATAAGGAAAATGATAACACAATTTTAATCAACAGTACAATAAGTACAATGTGTTGTAAACAAACATACTTCAATTATTAATACAAGAATCATGATACATTGGGATATATTGATAAACAACTTAATTTGCGTATTAAAATACATATGCATACGTATAATGTGCGTAGGCATACATATAAACATAATAATGTATGCATCCATATAAACATATACAATTCATACATCTACCATAACGTAGGAGTGTGGCTATAATTAGCAGTTCCTCGTGTGAAATGATGCCAAGATCCGGTCACTAAAATGATGCCCATAATGACGTGAATTAAAATAGAACACTGTTTCCCCTCCCCGTGGATAAATAGATATGGATTTATCGCCTTTGGGCAAACTTCAATCACACTAGGTTAATTGTGTCACCATGGTAATGAACAGTATTGGTCAACCAAATAGAAAATTATATTTGTATGGTGTAAAATTATAGAAATGCTGGGTTATTTTTTTTCCTGTTTATTTCGACCATCATAATGCTTAGCAAAATTAGGTTATGAATTACGTGTAATTTCTAATCGCTTTATTACACATTTTCGTTTCCTTCATATTTCTTAAAGAAACTTATAAGAAGATAAATGATTTTAAGTATGACAGGTTAATGGCGGGAAACTGTATTTCTTAATACTATAGCAACTACTTCACTTTTGCAAGTCGGTATATCCGAATAAGCGTATACGCTAACATTTAAACATATTAATAAATGATTTGTTATACATGCACAACGCAATATACCAACAATAAGAGGGTGAACAAGATCGCTATAAAAAGAGTGAATAAGTAAAGGAGAGTATATTCAGTAATTTGAGTTTCAATGTAGTAAGTTTCATTACAATTTATTCGATCAATGAAATAGCACAGAACGCAAAACAGTATTTATGCAATATATAATCGACAATGAAAATGTAGGAAATAATTTTCCATGCGGGTCGGGGTGATGACAATTATTTCTCTAACTCTTTCTTGGAAGCATGACGCGTTTTATCAATGGATCGATCTATCTTATGTCTCGTCTTATCTTTATATTTCTGTTCATCTTTCTTTTTGCAGATTACACAGATGGAAAAGAAAAGTGACAAATGAACGTCAGAACCACAATAGCTACATCAACGAGCAAATTATGTTATTACAATATGAAAAAAAATGATTGAAACAATGATTAGTAAAGTGAAGTATATAGTTTTTGTATGTTTAGAGTATTTTGCTTTCTATTGTGTTTTCAATAGACCTATATCATATTAATGTTATTAAAATCGTACGCTCTGAAACGCTTCCTTTTTTTAGAGAGAGAATTGAAAATAAAATGTCACCTTATGCATTTAAAATGTCATCTATAATGTCATTTTAAACATTTTGGAGTGCCATTTTTAATGTCTGTATGTTGATATCATACATAGTGAAAGATTGAGAGAAACTTTGTTAGACTAAAACTTTTCTTTGGCTTCAAGTGATAATACTTATAACATCGCATTTGTCTTACCATGTCGCTGTTTATCGAAGCCCAACAAAATTGCACATCATGGATTAGCTGTCACTTCTAATAATACTCTGGCAGTCTTCTTGCTCTATTAACGCGTCATCATGTTCCCTGTCGGCTAAATACATTTTCCCGAAACTGGGTACTTGCGGTTTAATGACTTATCTTCCGAAACTATAGAAAGTGTCATTCAGAAGAATATTGGTGTCTACGTATACAATGTGAATAAATCATTTACAGGGAATATTTGGGTAAAGCTAGTGTGCTCTGCGTGCATTATTTGACTACCAAAACTGTGGCCTTATTATGGGGGAGGGGGGGGGGCAATCCCCCCCCCCGGATGAAAATATGGGGGAACATATAATTTTGCCCTCCCCTATACTTTTGACAACCAGAAAAAAATCAAAACACAGTGCCAGAATGTGTTCCAAAATCAAAGCATTACAAAAATAAAAATAGCAATTAACATTAACAACTTTCAAATTTTGTTTACATTCCAATTTTGCGCGCCGAAAAGTTAAACATTTTCTTTAAGCTACTGTCACACTGTGCCGTCTAACGATTCCGTCTGCCTCAGTCTAAAATAATTTACAGCAGACGGTGTCAGACGGTGGCAAATGGAATACAATAGAATGGAACAAAACGGAAAAGCACCGTCTGTCAACGTCTACATACGTTTGTAATCCAGTTGAAACGCGAATTAACGAGTCCAATAAACGTTTAATAAACGTATACGCGTTTGTTTTTCAGACGGAATCGTTAGACGGCACAGTGTGACAGTAGCTTTACCTTTGCATCCCTTTCCGTCTGTAAAATGAACATCGACACCAAGGGTGCTATATTTGACACCATTCTGGTAACCATGCTGGGCAAGTCCTTCGGGTGAACAATTTAACATTGCAGAGTGAAAATTGTCAGGAGGGATAATCCAAATAAAGTTGAAATCATGTTGAATTTGAACATGTGTTCCTCACCAGAGTTACGGACTTAACTCTGTTGTTTCAATTCATTTTATTTTAACACGTGAGAGAAGCCTCCTTAACTTATGCAACCTGAATTCCAGGACATTTTTGTCTTTTAATGCGTCAACAATAATGAATTGCTCTGCCTTTCATCCCACTTGCTTCAATCTTCTCTCGTCTTTAATTTCATCAGTTTTTGCAACCTTACTCAACGTCTGACATTTCGTGAGCCAGACTCAACCCTATTTGGCGTTCTTCAGTCATAGGTTTCTCTGTTTTGTGAAGTCATCTTCTAGATTAATTTAGTTTGCAAACCGCGGAGTATGACCAATGGATTTGTGATACTCATTGTCCCGTCAATTTCAGAGAAAAAACAATCATTGTTGCGTGTGAGTTAAACTTGTATACACGGCCCCAATTTCCCAATAAAACACTGACGTCTGACATATCGCATGTTGTCATAACAAAGTAAGCCCCTCAAAATATTGAACGTTTGCAGGATTACATTATCCAAAATTTTGCACGAAATCTTGCACGAAATGAACATGAAAGGAAATTGATCACTAACGTCGTAACGGTTGATTAATTTCTTGGTGAAAGATGGGTGAGAGAACGTGTTTCTAAATTGGCCATAATCGTTGCATCTATTATAATACCTTAATTAAAATAGATAATTATTAAGTGTCAATAACACCTATGATACAGCAGATTTACTAAAGTTCTTTAAGACGGTTTTGGTCTAGATTAGATCAGTATCGTAATTAGGATTCAAAGTGTTCATAAAGTGTTGTTTCTGTGTAGACAATCAAAGGCGCCGGTTCTAATAAAGAAGAGCTGGTCTCCTAACACGTAACATTTACTAGACAGCGTTCTTGACCTGCCTATATGGTCTACGTGAGCCAAACGATCAGCTTGGGTACTATAAAGTAGCAGACTAAATTTACAAGATAACACAGCTGAATATATGCCCGTCCCGATCACCTATAGTTATTAAGATATAACGCCTTTAATTTCAGTGAGTACACATGTATGCATTCATCTATTTTGGAATACTGCGCTTACATTACATCTGAACCAGCAACTGTCAACATCAAAAAATCATCAGAATTGAAATGATCATCGCAATTAATTAGTCAGTTTTTTTTTTGCACTTCTCTATCATTATTGTTTCTTTTACAATGGCTATTCCATATGAAAACTCACTAAACATATGTAGTTACGATAACCATTTGAATATCAACTGTCATCTTATCCACTGAAATACTCCTTTCTTTTCTGGTACATTGAAGATAGCTATTAGTGAGGATTCATCATCACCATCATCATCATCATCATCATCATCACCATCATTATCATCATTATCATCACCATCATCACCATCACCATCACCACCACCACCACCACCACCACCACCATCATCATCATCATCATAATTATCATCATCTTCATCGTTTTCACCATCATCGTCACCCTCATCACCACCACCGCCACCACCACCACCATCATCATCATCATTATTATCGTCATCATCATCATTTTCACCATCATCATTGTCACCCTTTTTTCCTTCTTTTCTTCTCTCCCCTTCTTCTTTCCCCGTTTCCTCCAATCCTCTCTCCCCTTCCTCTTTCCACGCGAGACTCGTAAGTGTCAAAATTTCGTGTCTCTCTAGCTATACTTACGCACATGTCCATGTTAGATGAGGACTGGGCTTCGAAGTAGTTTCCGTTTCGATTATTCAACTCCATATATCCGCGATTCGTGCGGTCTGGATCCCGGAATGTCTTCCATGTCGTATTCCGGGTCAAGGGCTCATTACAGATGGTATTACTTCCGCCGGCCTTTTGCCACCGTCTGACTGCTGCCCTTCCCAGGACGCCGCCTACGCCTTGATTTAAAGGTGACAAATATAAAGTGAATTTGCTTTTCGGTACTTAGTTCTTAGTTTGGTTAAAAAAACATAAAACAAAAAAAACAGGCTTGACACTTGATGTAATTCTCTTTTTCGTTATTTAACGAACTGTTGGAATTTCAAGATCCATTACAATTTCGATACCTTGAATCAAATATACTTCCTCATTAATAAGTGATAGGCCTATACATTTGTGGAGCTTCAATTTAAAAAATTGTCCAAACTTTGGATATCTGAGCTTCATTAGTAGTGTTCATAAAAATAAACACCCTTAGAATACAAAAGTTTTGGAAAGCTTACACATGTCCTAATGGCAAGTTATTGCATTGATATAATAAAACTTCGGGGCGAGTTTTAATTAGCCAGATACCACACAAGGAAAAAGATTCTGGTCAACTTACAATTTTCACTTTTTAAAGCCCACTTAAATAATCATTTGAAATACAATTCCACCTTAGCCTCATCTAAAAAAAATAGACACTGTAGCATGGAGGAATCATGTCAAGATAAAAGGTAATTGTTTAGCGAATACCTTTAGATATTTCAATAAACACAAAAAATAAACGCCTTTTATTTGCGGATGGCTCTTTTCAACAGTTATTGGCATCTTTCTTCGAATTTTGGTGCATAATTATGTGGTACGTTAAAATGAACATTATAGGTGAGATCGTAAAAAAAAAAAAATTTTAATCAAATTTAATTTAAAAATCTTAAGAACCCTCCGAAATATATCGATGTAAAAAAAAAAAAAAAAATCGTGCGATATCGAATACTGCTCAAATTATTGCCTTATGAGTTAAACAATAAGTACGTGAAAACTTATTTCAAATAATAAAAAAGCACTATTGAAAATGTATGCTCAAGATTTAGCAATCGGGATAACAGTCGGATGCTAGTGGAAGATTTATCCTTTCTGGGCTGGTTTACACGCTTTCAAAATTCAGCGAAAAATCGCCAAGGTAAGCGTATGTTTGACAATACATTCTATAATCTGCTGCTTGTTACACATTAATTACGCGACAGTTGTGTGGAACTATTCGAAAAATTAAAGTTTGCTGCTCATGAAATAAAAAAAAAAATGTGGACAAAATAAAATTTTAAAACACAAGCCCGATATTCCAAGAGGCGTAAAAATATTGTTGCACAGTATTGTATACTATGGGGCTCGTGAATGTTCTTATTTGGGTGCCTAATTACAGTTTTTGCATACACTTTAGTGAAACATCACTTTATACACCAGGTTTCAGTTGCCCTGCAATTTTTCGTATCATATCAATTTGTTTTAGCACAAATATGTTCCTCTTGTTGCGGCAGAGAAATACGACGCATGGTTCATGCCATTACTGCTCTCACACCGTTGCTATTGTTTTTTTTATCATTTTTTTTTTTCATTTCTCACTCGCAACGCATAATAATAAAAGAGTGCGATTGTATTTCTAGCCAGGCTGGGAAAGTCAGAGAATGATGAGAAAATGTCGTGTCTAGTGATTTGATTTTTGCCAATTCCGCCCGCCGGCCTTCTCCTCGCAATAAAATTTGCTTTTACATTTTTTAGAATCCTCAGACTTCCCGCTACATCATACTTCCTTACTTCCAATACATTTGTATAGATGGCGCCGCTTTCATTTTTTATGAAGCGGCAAAGTCAGAAAAATGAAAAAATCGCGGGATCTTCCTACGAAACTTTTTTACAAAAAGGATGTCTTTAGAATTCAATTCCCCGTGTAAATAACATTGACTTCGGCTCACACATTTGATCTAACCTTAAAGAGATAACTTTGTATTATCTATAAAATCTCGTTTCAATAGTATATTAAGCTTGCGTCAGATTTGTTTACAATGGCAAAAAAAATGTGCCAAAAACTACGCGTGTTAGTTCTAGTTTACCATTGTGTTGCAAACTCTTAATACCCATGCAAGAAAGTAAAAGTATTTAGAAATTGATTATGACGGTCGTGTTGTAGCCACAACCACCACCCCAGCTCACAGGTACCTATGGAGCCTCCCTTTATCTAAATAGGGGTGCTGTGCCCCTAGTTGGCAGCGTGTGGCAGCTTTTCTCAGCACCCTAAGGCTCCCATTGCGGTGCCTGTTCCCATCGTTTATCCCCTTCCTCATCGGACTATTATCGGACCGGTCGTATACCCGGGGGCCTGTCATTACAAGGAGTAGGCCTATCACCATTGCGCGTGCTTATGCGACTTTTCAAAATTGGACCCTAAAAACAATGCTAATTAGTCTGCAGTCTCATGAATACCTTAAACAGTACCGTAATTTATCGGCTGATCTTCAGATACCCTAAACAAGTATTCAAGTTTGAAAAGCGATACCCTTTTTAAAGTAAACCTGTTAAATAGTATACCTTTATCCCCCTGATTTTTGGCCAATTTCCAATACCCTTTCCACTGCCACACGCGTACATTCGTACTGACCGTTGAAAACAATACCCTTTTGTCACGGTTTTTCACATCGCGCATACGTGTACAAGTTGTAATGATCAGTGCCCCCCCCCCCCCCCGCGAGCGTATACGTAGGAGCTGCGGATGCGAGGTGCAGCAGCGCCACCTAGCGTGATTTTCATGATACTATCAGTTAGTTCCTCATGGTTCTGATGATATGTACATAGCGACCGTTTGAACACTGAAACTCTCATGCAAAACCCGTTCCATGTTTAACAGAGTACTGCGTGCCTGGGAAAGTCCCTTTTCACCTCACCTTTCCCCTTGG
>JZLH01S0387705.1:22682-32746 GCA_001188425.1 Eucidaris tribuloides | reverse complement strand
GCCGACATCAATGCCGATTTTGCCAAGTAAATATGAAAATTTGTCCAAAACTTTGCTATGAAAAGATTGTGTCTATTGTTTGCACACCCCGAAATGAGCTTATAGAGTAAATAAGTTAAAATGATTCATAATGTAAAGATTTACATAAATTTTCACCTCTCACAAAAGCCTTTGGGCTGAAATGTCAGCTTTCGTGAACATCAAACAGAATGCACTGACATGCGGTCACTGACTGGATTTGAAATTTATATAGCTGTTAAACTGGTCTGAGTACCCAGACATGAATACCTGTCGATGAAAGCTTACAAGGTCAAAAACTCATACCAGTGCAGTTGGACGATTGTCACGCAGTCTTTGCTACAGTTGGACTCTACGTAATTCAAAATTAATATGTGAAAGCTACATTCAGTGTCAGAAACCTAGACTACCAAAATACATATTACTTGAGCAATGGCTCAATTTTTGAATGATTTATTATTCTCTATCAAAAGTTTTACAATGTGTGATTCGCAAATTGTGAACTCTGTTTTTTTTATGTACCTGTCTTTAGTTGGATCAAATCTGAGCAAAAACGGTTTAGTGTGCAAATAAAAATACAGTCTTTAAGAGTTGGCCTTATGCATAATTCAAGTGTTATGTTTGTCCATACATATCTTGTTAGTTGCAGCATAACTTTCCAAACTTTTGTATTCTAGGGTGTTTATTTGTCCATTTGAACACTACTATGTAGGTCAACTTTTTAAAATGAACCTCCACGATGTTAACCCCTTGGGGGCAATGAACTGTACAGAAGCCCAGTACGTCTCACACTCAGAGACAAAATGCTTCCACAAAAGCCCCCATTTTATGGCAAACCTTTCATATAAAGTGAGGTTATAGTGCCTACAAATGGTTGCATCCCACTAAGTACACATTTTACCTCTGGAAATGTAGAAACTTGTCTCTTTTTGTGAGATTTACTGAGTTTGCTGTCCCCAAGGGGTTAAACAGCAATTTTACACCAAGTTTGATATTTACCATCTCTCTCCAGGTCCGATGATGCAGCAGAAACACTGATGAGAACTATGACAGACTGTTGGGTGGTAGGAAAGAAATCAGATCAAAGGGAGTTCTATGTCGTCATCAATCAGAAGAACTCTAATCTTATAGAAGTCAATGGTAAGGGAATTGGATTGATTGATTGATTGATTGATTGATTGATTGATTGATTGATTGATTGATTGATTGATTGATTCATTCATTCATTCATTCATTCATTCATTCATTCATTCATTCATTCATTCATTCATTTATTCATTTATTTATTCATTCATTCATTCATTCATTTATTCACCATTAATTCATTGAATTTATTTTCTACTGCATAATGAAAATGAATAGAGATGAATACATTACTGCCATAGTTTTACATTGCATTGTATACAATGGTACAGAATAACATAGTTTACAAAATACATATATTGTGAAAAGGATTTGACGTTTTTAGCTATTTGGTACTTGCATCGTATATTGCATATATGTTTGAAATTTTACAGAAAAATGTACAAAATGTGCAATTGTGCAAAATGTACAAAAACTTTTAAATGTACTTATTTCATACTAGAATATTTTGTCAGGCAATTTATCAGAACATCTTATGTATATTTTATAGAAATATCATGTATAGAAAATCCTTAAATACATGTGTATGCATACAAAAACAGTTTGTCTGTAAATAGCTTTCATGGACTTTGGCTTTCTCTCAATTACATGCCAATTATAGTCCTAATTACATGTCAGAGATGAGCAATCGCTTTAGAAGTTTCTCATTATCATTACAATATCTTGCTAAAAGCTAACCTTAGGTAAGAGCTATAATTGTCATATGATAGTGATAGTTCATACAACTGTTTCAAGCTTCTTTCTAAAGATTTGTATCGAAGCAGCGGAGCACAGCTTTTGTAGGAAACTTATTCCAGACTGTTAAAGCTGTGCTCACCAGCATTTGTGTTTGCACGTGGTTAATGAAGTGTTGTTGTGGTCTGCAAATGAATGTAATCAATAACTGGATAGTAAACGAGACTGGAGTAAACATTATAAATATTTTGGAGCACAGTTGTGTAAACATTGAAATACTTTGTACACAATTCTTTTTTTGCACAGGCAAACAATGGAATTCTTTAAGTAGTGGGGATGCATGTTCATATCATATCTGTTGGCCCCAAGTACAATCAATATGAGCTGCACGATTTCATGCTCTAAGTCAGAAATCCGTGTTAACCTCTGTCTATTTTTCTGTTTGTCTGTTTGCCTTACAACAGAGGAGGTCAAAAGGTTGTGTGCCAGTCACTTCTCAAACATATTTTTCCTGGATTGAGAATCAAAGGAATAACCTGCAGCCTGCCATCACCTAATGATGAGAACAAATGCGTGATCTGATGATTGTTGCCTCCTGTGGAATACTAGCCTCCACCCACGAGACGGGGTGGAAGAGTGGTCGGGTTTTCTGCATATGTGACCTGTCACCTCAAATTGAACAATTACATTGAAACCTCTCGATAGTGGCCACCCAAGTGAAACAAAAAATGTGGCCTGTATAGACAGGTAGCTGCTATAGACAGGTTCTTTAACTCTTTGTGCGCGGGACCGTGAAACCCCTGTGTGCGGAATTATTTTCAACAACGCTCAGTAACGGGAAAGGAAATTGAATGACTGACTTCAACTAGCTTTAACTTTTCACAACATCGTTTTTAGGAAAAAAAATGTTGTACAGCAAAGTTGAACTACATATTGCAGACGTTCTGATTGCATAAAGGCTATTTGGAAATATACATCTGGATTTTGTAAAGTAATGCCTAATTGCAACCAATATACATTACGTTACGTTACGTTGACTGTTTACTATTTTCCCTCGGGGCTGCGCCCCTCGGGAAAATAGTACAGTCCACGTAACCTCGGGCTCGTCATAGTTTCAACCAGAGACTCTCGAATGAGTACATATTTGTATATTGGGCATTTTCTGTCAAAATTTGAGGGCCAGACGTGATTGAGAAGTATGATTTCTGTTGAAATGAACTTGTCCATGTTTTTGTGGGAGTTTTAAAAATTCGCCAGAGAAACTAGGTCTCTTGTAACAAATCTGTATTGTGAAACAAAACCTTGTAACTTGAAGATTATGAAGTGTCAGACAATGATCTTTAGCTGAATAAAAGGTTTAAGTCTGTGAAGTAATTGTGCAGAAATACAGCTTAATCCAACAACAGCTTCATAGTATTTGCAATGGAGTTTTGATCTACCTTTAATACCCTTCAAAGGAATGCACTCTAACATCGTGCACGAATCATTGAGTTTCTTTTCCACCCTTTTCCTGATAATGGTTTATGCAATGGAGCAAACTTGTAAGCAGTAGCTGATATACAGTGTTTTGAAAAAAAGCAGAACCCCACTTTCACCAGAAATATGTAATCTAAAAAACATAATTATGTCTATTGCAATATGTCATCGCAAAGATAAGTTATTACTCTTTTATTTGATACCATATTTGTAATAATTATGCCTTGAGTTATCAAATTGCAGATGTTTTGAATGAGCAATGTTAAAATTGCTTTGCGCCCAAGATCTATTCATCAACATGGTCACAGATGGTTGTTCACTGAGACCTCCCTTTTTTGAAAGAACATGCATAAAAGTGTCTGACTATTCACGTTACACAGACCAGTGTCCCCACCATGCTTGCATAATCTGCCATGATGTTGATTAGTCCTTTCACCATAATACTGCTTTGCTTTCCTGTGTGTACCAGTTAGGGATGCCACTTTTCAGACTTTAGTCTGAATTCAGAATTCTTTTTTGTCAATCTTTCTCTGTACAAAAGAACAGACAAATTTAAAAAAATCAGGGTTTTTCAGACTTTTTCAGACTTTTTGAATAGCATTGAGTGGCATCCCTCACCAGTACTATAATTTACTGCTGCCCCAAAAAGGCATTTCTAAGGAAGCAAGATGGTGCTAGACGGTGGCGTTATACAGGCTGCACAAGCCGTATAGTGTGTAGCTTCCAGTTTGATGGTCTACAACCCCTTGGTCTACTACCTAGTTAGTCTCGCAGCACAAACTGGATTAAAGGCATTGTATAACAATGTTTCCAGTTTAAAAAATCTGAGCTACATAATTCCCCATGCTACCAGTGTCTCTGATGCATTATAAAAATGAAGCCCTGAAAAAATTGCAGTTTAAAACAATCATTAAGTGCTTTAAAAAGTGAAAATCATTGAGAGACCATTCAAGCTTTCCCCCATAGACTGCTGTGTTGCAGAATTTCCTATCAGCTGAGATTTTATTAATGTGCCAATTTTATCTGCACATATTGTACTAGTGACAGCATAACTGTCCGAACTTTTGTATTCTAGGGTGTTTATTTGTCCATTCAAACACTGTCAGATATGTCAAATAGCAAAGTTTGACAATTTTTTAAACTGGTCTTCCACAGTGTTATATAGCGTCTTTAACCTATTGGAGACGATTTAATTTTACTATAACACACATTTTCCATAGACTGCAACCCAAGTTAACTCGTTCTTAGTCTCCATTGGGTTAAAGACATTAGAAGTGTGGGATTATGTTTTAGGATTAGGGTTGGGGTCAGGGTCAGGGATTTAGATTGGAGATTGGCCTTAAAGGTATGCATGTGTGGGTGTTGATGTGTTGCGAAACCAGTTCGATGCACGCACCAGCGCACTGGCAGATCGTGTATTCAGTACGGTCAATGAGAAGCAGCAAACTGAGTGGAGGTCCTACCAAATTTACCGAAACGTGCCGAATTGATTATTCAGGCTCTTTCGTATTAGCGTGCGCATCCATCGCGGTCCGCTGAGTACTGCAACAAAATAAACACTCCACCGCGTATACCGTATGTAACTCGAAACGGAGCTAGCGAACAGGGTGACGGCCCTGAGTTTTGTTCTCATCAGGCCGGTCGATGGCCACGATTCAGTACCTTTAAACTTAGGTTAGGTTAGGGTTGATATTTTGGGAATTTTACATGTACCACTGTAGCATCTTGACAAAATGAGTAGATGAAATGGCTGTCTAGTAGATCAAGTGGCTATAAACCACTAAACTAGAACACTTCACTTCAGTACTCTAAACCAATTCAGTCAAAGGCAGTTCACAAAGGAGAACAGATTTATTTTCCTGACCTACCAGCTGTATTCAGTCTTGGGGCCCCTTCCTCTTTTGTTTGTTCCTGAATGCTGGCATTACTCACACCCCATGACCAAGACTGGAGTTCTTCTATTCAGGGGCTTGATAAAGATGCACTCTGACTGAGCTGAATGGAGTGGGTTTACAAATCCAATCAAAGAAGAAACTTGTGAGATGGCAGACAAAAGGTAGATTTAGGTGCAGGATGAGACTATTGTGCTTGGGATAATAGGTGTATTGATATGGGCCTCACAGGCTTGTATCAGTGTCAAGTTAGGGGTACTGTAAGATTGGATTCTGGCTATCCATTTCTCAGAACAGGCCATTATCTTTTTACCCATAGGCCCGATTTACACCAAAAGGCCGGCCCGAGGCCGGCCTCGGGCTGGCCTAAATTGGAGGCCCGAGGCCCGCAATTTTGTGCATTTACACCAAATATTAGGCTGGCTAGAGGCCCCCATTCCAAAACTAGCCGCATTGTGTCTCCCTATCACCATGATCATAAAGCATTTTTTTCCGTGCGCGATTTGTTAATATACCTATACACGTTGCACGTACTTACAATGCATTAGTCTCTCGTAAGAGTCGATTAAAAAAATGTTGGAATGAGACAAATAAACAGCAATATATTTCATATCGTGTAATGCTGATGTTGATACAACATAATGCAGTTCGTAAAACTGTACTAAAGAAAAAAAGGATAACAGATGTAATAGTTCATGTATTTTGTTGTCTTTTTTTCAAACTGACTATGGTTGGTTTGATTGGTTTGATTTACAGTTTACCTGCACGCTACATACATGTAGTACGATGCGGGCATTGTTCGGGCATTATGTATTACGTAACAGCGCCGCATCGCGTGGTAAACTGGGGGCCCGAGGCCTCCTTTCCATTTACACCGAATATAGGCCTCGCGCCGGCCTGAGACTACACTGCAGAGGTGGTCCACCAAATCGGGGAGGGTCGGGCTCCTTTGCATTTACACAAGCTCTGGAGCGGCCTCGGCCGCCGAGCCGGCCTAAAAGATTAGGTGTAAATCGGGCGTCATAGATAAGAGCAGCATGAGAACTAATCTCATGGACAAAGGTCTGTAGGAAATACATGTTTACCCCTTTGAGACGATTTGATTTCACTATAACACGCATTTTCCATAGACCCCAACACTAGTTAACGTGTACTTGGTCTCCAATGGGTTAAAGAAAGTTCAAATGTCTTGAATGGGTTAACAAACTTAACATGTTGCATAATTCTGAACAGTGGTCGAACCACCATAATTCTGAACAGTGCAATAGATGGATCTGTCCATTTGACACTCTTGTTTTAATGATAACCGAATAAATACCCCTTTCACCTTCATTAACCACCCCAACCCCCCCCCCCAACAAAAAAAAATTAGTAGTACTTGACCGACCAACCCGATGCAAAGGGGCTGACCCATTTCTTTTTCTTTTTCTTTTTATTCACTACCAAGAACACAGGAAAACTTACATCAAAATGTTGGGTAAAAAAAAAATCGGACCGACAGACCCTAAATGGCATTTGTAGTACAACAAAACATTTATTTATTTATTTATTTTTTTATTTTTTTTGTTTTTTTTTTATTTTTTTTTGGGGGGGGGGCGTATTGATGTTATATTACAGCTTGCTCTGAATCCAAGTACATATCCAAGTCCATTGACATATGGACAACAAATATTAGCTAAAAGTTAAAAGTTTTACATGTAATGTCTAAGCCATTTTCTTTTCAAATATTTCAAGTGTGTACATTTTTAATTATTGAGAGACCAATGTGTTATTTAATGTATAGATTTGTACTTTTCATAAAAATTTAATTTGTTTAAATGTATGTGTGTGTGTGTCTGTCTGTTTATGCTTTTGTGTTTCTCTGATAAACAGATTAGTTTATTCATATATTGAGATGCAATCCACAATTTCTGTGATATTTATGGACCCCCCCCCCCCCAAAAAAAAAAGAAAAAAAAATGGAAACTGTTTCTGCTGGTGTATAAGCACATGCATTGCATGTACATTTAACCCGTTGCCTCCAAGATTCTGAAAATCCCATAGAGTTAACACAGGGCAGATCCGGTTCTCGTAGCCAACGGGTTAATATTGTTCTTTCCTCAATGAGAAACTAGATTATATTAAAACAGAGTGTCTGTATTGTCATCAGAAAATTCTTGACTTTGTTTTGCAATCTCAGTTTGTAAATGAACGGGAGTGATTTATTTTTTATCAAATGTCATCAACTTTTGTTTATAAAGGTATGAAATTGCCTCAAGGAGGACCAGTTTGTGTTTTTTTCTTCCCTGTTAGAAATGTAATTTCATATTGTTTTATGAAAATTACTCTAGGAATTTTAACCTGCTACAACTGATGCAGATATTCTTATTTTAAAAATGTGATAAATCCAGATAATTACATAAGAAATTCTTGTTTCATCAGGTTTATTTTGTAACTATCTTGTGCAATGGTACCTCAAAAAGGTTATGATAATTTTTGTGTTAGAATAATGTGTGGTTCAGAACATAACCAGACAGAAAAACAAGCCATACTTGGAATGTACATGAAAAAAAAAATAATACAGTGCACTCTCATTATAAAGAAGTCCTTGGGACCCATGAAATTGTTTCTTTATAACGAAATTTCTTTATATCAGAGTTGCAAAAACAATAGAATACAAATTAAATGATATTCAAGATATGGGACCAGAGATTTTACTTCTTTTTAGTGAAATTTTGTTATATATATCAGTGTTCTTTATAACGAGAGTGCACCATACTGTAATAGGTAGGAAATGTGAGGAAGGATGTTGCTCAGTAAAATTAATAATCCAGTAACTAACACAGATTTTTACTATAAATGTTATGTTAGAGATGAAGATATGGGAAAATAGAAGCTAAAACTATCATGATTGTACTAATGTAGGGGGAGGGGGGAATAGGAAAGGCAGAACAAAGGAGAAATTTACGACATCTTTTTGGTCAAGCTGATAAGCAGAGATTAAAGGTCATCGAGAATTACAGTTTGGGCCTAATTGACATAGTGGAATGATGAAACATGTGTCGTCCATGTCTAACATAGGCAAAATTTGATTTAGAAAAACTCAAATTTGTCACTTTAGTGACAAAACAGAGCAAATTGGGACTATTAAAAATATTGAAAATAGCTGAACATTTAACTTGTGCACAGTCAACTTATGCAAAGTCATTTGTGTACAAAATTACTGTGTCACCCATTTAATTGCACATTGGGAATGAATAGAAATGCATTGCTTGTTCTGGAGTATTGTGTAAAAACTGGAATGAATTCTATCAAAAGTGATGTGGTAATCTTTTTTTCTGTGTTGTCCCAAATTGATTCAAATTTTGATAAAATAAAGGAGACTTATTCTCTGAAATATGATATAAATGTTCAGTATGCTTTGTGATTGAATCTCATGGGATGACTTGTTTATCAAATTAGAACAAATTCCCCACACTGAAAACAATGAATATATCAGTGAATGGAACAGACAGTATTTCCAAGAATGGATGCAAGTATGTTGTGGACATACTTTGATCTGTTTGTAAACATACTAGCATCAAATTTGTTACAATGTATACACAAATTGTTGACATGAACATAATATTTGCTATTCTGAGTACAATTGATAATGTTTAATCAATTCAGTATAATATTATGACTTGGCTGTCATTGAAAATTATCTGATTGTAAATAATCTTTTATATATATTAATAAGTATATGAATGTGTATCATTCAGAACAAGTGGAATAAATAACCTGGTTATAAATGCTTGAAATATTGTATCCTGTTTCCTTATTTGCTTTTATTTAATTTAGGTTTCATGAGATGGCATTGACATCATTTGCCAAATGCCCCCGGAAAGGGGGGGGGGGGGGGGGCACTGTCATTACAAGGACAAGGTGTACACCATGCTCATGTATGGACTTTCAAAATGGACCCTAAACAAGTCATTGTCTGTCGATCTCGGAATACCCTAAACAAGTATTGTCATGTCCCCCCCCCCACCTTTTAAACAAATACTAGTACCTATTCAAATCTGAAAAGATAACATTTTGAAGAAAGCCTTTTGTTAAAACTGTAACCTTTTTCCTGATTTTGGCGATTTTGATAACCTTTTCACTGTTCGCGCTTACATCCGTCCGTCTGTGAAAACCAACCCTTTTTACACATTTGTTCACATGTGCATGGTGTACACCTTGTAATGACAGTGCCTACCCCCAGCGAATGCCTAAATTCAACTTATTTTATCATGAAAGAAATAAAGAATTCACACCCAGAGACATAATTGCAGGTGGGTTGAGACATCAAGAATTACAGTTCTGGTCACATTGACATAAGGGAAATTGGGGATGATACAACACATGTTTGGTCTCATTGGTACTTGATGTTTGCAAACTTGGAGCTGGAAATTCATCTTTGACGGAAAACTTCGTTTTAAAAACACATCAGCAAATTGGGACTGTCCAAAGTATTTCAGATGGGCAAAAAGTCAACTTGTGCACAGTTAACTTATAAGAAATCATCTGTATATAAAATTACTAATTCCACTGAATTGCACACCGTGGAATGAATAAAAAGATATACATTGTACTTGTTTGTTCTGCAGTTATTGTGCAAAACAGGAAAAAATGATATGAAAAGTGATGTGGTATCAAGGGCGTAGGCTGGTTTGGGCGCGGGGAGGTGCACGTCTTGGGGAGGTGGAACTAAAGTGACATGGGGAGGTGCACATCTCATGGAGGTGGAACTAAAGTTGAGTAAATCAGGGCGTTGAAAGCAGAAAAAAGTGGTACAAATTTTGTTTGCTTGCCAGGGGCGGAACTCCGTATGGCTCGTNCGGGGGGGGGGGGGGGGGG
>JZLH01S0387650.1:48428-64948 GCA_001188425.1 Eucidaris tribuloides | reverse complement strand
TGCCACGTTGAGGCCAAGTACATCCGTCTTCAGCTGGGAGGTGCTTTGATTATACCAGTTAATTTTATAATGTATGGGTGGTATATTTGTTATGCCGCTTGAAACAAACTGTGGCTTTTTAAATTGTTACTATTGCAACAAAACTCCATAGACTTTCACTGTGGTACTGAAAAGATTAAGATAAAGTTATATCAGATATACATGCACAAATGGGCAATTCCATAAAATAATCAACTTTTGTACGTCTGACCCCCCATTTTTCTCCATTCTGTAATGCTTCACTTCCACAAACTGCTCAAGCCATGATAATTTACGAGCATTATAACCCTTTAAGAACAAGAAATCAAAGAAATCATTTCCGGAAGGTCCCACATATAAGGGGTCGGACGTATGGAATTGCCCATATGTACATGTATGAGGAATTATTGAAGTCTCAGGGTTAGTTTATGGAGGACATTCAGACATGTAAAATTGGCAAGGTACGTGTATGTAGTGCGGGTGCCCATCTATGTAATAGTACACTGCATGTACAGTAGTAGTTGAGCATATATTAATTTTTAAACATACCCCTGTACATGAACGTGAATGGGAGGAAATGAACAGGATGAAGAGGGATTACTAGAGATTTATATTTCTGCAACTGTAGTTACTAGCATAGCTAAGGGGGGAGGGGGGGGGGGGGTACGTGTATGTAGTGCGGGTGCCCATCTATGTAATAGTGCACTGCATGTACAGTAGTAGTTGAGCATATATTTTTTTTAAACATACCCCTGTACATGAACGTGAATGTGAGGAAATGAACAGGATGAAGAGGGATTTCTAGAGATTTATATTTCTGCAACTGTATTTACTAGCATACATGTAGCTGAAGGAGGGGGGGGCAGAGGTTGCAATCCCCACCCCCCACCCCGATTGATGATACATGTAAGAAGGCGACTTTTGTAAGTATATTTGGAAATTTGTTTTCTTGGGAATGACCCACAACATTTTTAATGGACCATGCTCCAACTCATATTTGGTAGATATAGGAGCACCAAAATGATGTGTTATAATTATCTGCAATTTCAAAATTAACCACCTGAGAAGCCTGGAATGGGAAGCACCCCTACCGAACGTCCCATCGCTGAACTTTTTCTAGTCACATCAGACACCAGAATCAGTCAACTTCGTGATTTTACTGAAATTTGTGTGTGTGCGTTGAGGGAAAAATAGCACGGGGCTTAGGTTATTCACCCGCCGAGAATGTATAAGGTACATGTGGTCGTATAGGTGGGACCCCTGTACGTTACAAGCCACAAATTTGAAGAATTTTGTCACTTCTTGCATTTGAACACTATAACTTAAAATATTAGTGGCGTTCCGTGCTAAAACTGAAAAACGCTTAATTTTTAAATTGCTTCTACTGAAAGAGTTGATAACATTTTGGTATAATACCTAAACCATCCCTGTGGAACAGGTCGTTTTGGGTGCATCCTTGTCTCAAAAGTTATTTTTGGATTGAAGTGTGAAAATTGTTTTTATTGAAATCTTCACAAAGTTTTACAGGTATGTATGAAATTGTTACCTAATCTTGAACTACTGAAGAATCTTTTATGATACTGTAAAGTCAAGTAGTTGGATGTCCCCTTGATGCTGACTATGTTTACAAAAATATTCTCTTCACTATCTTAAATTACAGGTCATTTTTCGGCAGCCCTACCCAAAGTGTCAGCGTACACACTAAATTAAAGAAGTTTTGTATTGTGCTTCTGTTTCAGCGGGCTACAAGCTATATAGTACATAATTCTCTAAATTGTGAGTGAGTAGTCAATTGATAGCCATAGTTAGGATTTACTTAATGTATCTTCTATTAATAACATCATCAACTTTGTCCCATTACGACACATTTTGTGTCGTACTGGGACATTTTTCTGTGTCGTACAGCGACATGTGCCTTGCTACAAGAGTGTTTTTTTCAAAAGTATATGATTTAAAATTAGATTTATAAATTTTCAATCATTTTAACGGCTATTCATCCTTATCTCTGAATAAAATTTATGCCCTACACCATGTTTTTTTATTTGTTAATCTGTTAAAGCAGCCTCGTTTCCACGCAGTTTCTTCAAGTATATGCTACTTGGCCTACGGTTAAACAAATTCAGAAGTGGGGGGGAGGAAAGGGAACAAGAATACTGGCGGCGGTCTAGAAGATGTATCAAACAGTTTATGTACTGCTCAAGTAACACATTAGGTTGTAATACTTGCGAATATTTGTCTAAAATTTAAGTTGTTGTACAGAAAAATGTGTCGTACGGGACATGGGAAGCGCACCATTGTGCCTATTGTCACCGTACGACACATTTTGTCGCTGTACAACATACTTATATTTTCCAAAAGATTTTTGCAATTCTTATGATATGTATACATTTTAAAGTTCAGTTTAATGCGTTTCTATAAAATATTTCCAAATTAAGAGAATGCAGTTTTTTATTTGATGAACGCTAGCGTAATTATAATTGTTTCAGAGATGTGCCCGTACGACACTTTTTGATGTCCCGTACGACACTACGTGCGTCTTGAAGATATTTGGCCTTAACATTTTTGTTGTTCAAGAGATTTTCAAATTATAGCCTATACAAAGTAGTTTCAGTATTTTGTCTCATATGATTTAGTAGAGATTCAGTCATTTTTATTCATAGCAACTAGCACAAGAGTATTGGACATAAAATTCAATTTACCAAACTCTGACTTTTCTCTGGTCCCTGTACGACACGCAACCATTTTCATCTCTAATTCACCCATAAAGAACAAATTTTTTTGTTGGTTGTCATTACTTCCTAGGGTAACACGTAGTACTTTATAATTCAGCCATAAAACAATCTTGCATCGCTCTAAGATTCTTGCTATGAATCTTTGAAAATAATTCTCTAAATGTCCCGTATGACACGCACGGAATCGCCCTTTATCAGAAACCAACAAAAGTATACATTTTCTGAAAGCTTATATTTCAGAGAATCTCAATCAGCCAAGGTCAAGTTGCTATACAGGGTGTGTAAAAAAAATTAAAGGGTAATATCACAAAAAATGTATAATTTTGTGATATTGATGACAACTCATTGCACTTGTCGATATAAAGTCAAGGCTCAAAGTTGATGTCATGGTGTGAAAGAGCACACTTTCAACTTTAAGAAAATGTATGGTTTTACTATTTTTCGAATTTCAGATGTAGTGATACAGGGTGTGGCAAAATATGTGTCAAATTGTGTTGCGATTTGTTACAATAACATTAATTTCACTAATTAAACAAGCAGTTTACTAAACCTAATTAGCAAATTTTAGAGATTAATTAGTAGATTATGGTTTAATAAATGGATCAGTAGAGTGTATTTAAATTTTTTAACCAAAATGTAGCCCTGAAGTGAACATACATGTGTGTCCTTACATGCAGTACTTCCATGCTTCATAACGTGTACAAGTCAATGGCAAGCATAAGATACACCAGTCATTAAGTAATTAATGACCTAGAAGGCAATTAATGTCACTTTTACTTGTGAGAATTGTAAAGTACAACATGTGTCAAGTTAGTCAGATGCATATCATAACTCTAAGATAGCTTATCTGCTGCAAATAGTAGGAAAAACAAAAGAGTACAGGTGAATTTGCAATTTCCCCATAGAGATTGTACATACTCCTCCTCCGCTTATCCTCCTCCGCTTATCCACCAGATTTACCCTCGTTAACATTTTTATTTTTCACTAATTAAACAAAGTTATGCAGATTGCTTATCAGATTTCAAAGCAGCGAGTAATTTTTGCATGCAGGAATGAGCCCAATATTCATAATTGGATGAAGGATAGCTCTGATGCATCAAGTTCAATTAAGAAGAGGACTGAAAAATATAACGCCACCAGGTATTTGGGGGTCCCACCATACGACACATGACCATAAAAGAGCCCCTGTAAATTGCCATAGGGATCAATACAAAAGAATTTCTGGAGACCACTGAAACAGGAAAAGTAGCCCCCGAAAAGAACATTTTGATTTTTTTCCCCGGACTGTGATCTTTTTGTCTGTGCATTTACATGTGCCTGGGCTGTTTCTCCCCCTTCCACCCCCCCCCCAAGCCAAGTACCAAAGAGCGATCTGTATCATTGGCTGTAGTTATGTGCAAGACTATTCTTTTTTACCTTATATATTTTGTAATTTGTCCGTGTTCAAATAAACATAATTCATGAGATACTGTGTGGCTACAGGGTACTGATCCACAGCATAATTAATAGGTCTAAAATGGTAGTGTAAATGCTCCTGAAAATTGTTGAATCTAAGCTAAAATGTAGCCAGAAACTAAAGCTTGTAAGGTTAGTTTTGATTACCCCCATTCCCAACCCACATCAACTCCTATCCCCATCTTAAGTATGAGATGATACATACAGTACTGTGATGATTATTTGTATTAGTCATTGCATTTTGAAATCATGACAAGTATAGTTTTATCCATGGAATTACTCTCTCATATCAAATTAACAATCACCATAATCTGTAATCGCCAAAAGGGTTTTAATTTCAACCACATACATCCAGTATGCACAAAGTCATACTGAATTCAGTTAGTGCACAGCATACACTGTGCATGAACATATTTAGATTTATATAGGCATGATTATTCTGTAGTCTGTGACACTGAATACATCACTGCTTTACAGTTACACTGAGTCACTACAGTGAATTTCTCTCTTTTGAGACAACATAAAATTCCTTGCATCGTCCCCCATGTGCTGGTATCAGAATAAAAACCTGTGAAACTCGATCAACTAAAAGGCACTCAATTATGATCACGAGCTCTGAAAGAGTGAAAGTCGTCAATTTGATGCAGTTCGTATACTTTGGGAATGGGGATCAGAATTTTAAAGTTAATGTCCCAATTGAAGATAAAGATGTCTAAAATAAAGGGGGGACGGGGTGTATGAACAGCTACAACATAATTGAGCGTAAATTATTTATGCTCACCTGATGTAAGTTAATAATGTGTATATAGTATTACATTTTTGGTCATATACTCTGTGAACTATCCTTTTTTCTTTTGTTTGATGTCTCTTGGTTTTTTAATTTTGATGGAGACAATAAAGATAATTTTGAAAACAAAATAATTGAACGTAAATTATTATGTCTCAGATGTACATCTGACAAATGTAAAAACCTGTAAAAAGGGCACAGGGCACAAAGTCAATTGAACATTATAAATTATTTTGTTAACATGTATCTTGTATTTTACATGTAGGTTGTTTATTTGTCCATCGTTTTGACCTTCTCAATGTGAAACTGTCTTAAACACACACACACAAAAGGTACAGTACATCAATTAAATTGGAGGGTGAGGGTTATTTATTTTTGTTTTTGTTTTTAGAATATTAAAGCTGATTGAGGGGTGGGCAATTTGATTGTATAAATTTAAAATTACCCATAGCAGTTGCTGCAAGATGTACACACTTGTCTGTAAAATTGTTCAAAAAAGAAAAGCATGTACTTACAATTAAAAGTAATAAAGGAGAAGATGAAAAAAAAAAGGAAATGTGCACGCGACTGGACTCGGCTTGAAATCCACGATCGATTTGAGCTTTGCCCCCCACACTGTCATCAATAGTTCATTTCTGCCGATGAAGAGATGGCGATAATCCCGCCCTAGTAACACTGCGTCGCGATGAAAGTGCACACGCTAAAAGACCCACTCAGCTGGCACTCCATAGCCGGGCAGGTGCACGTGGAGCGGGGATTTGTCTCACGATTTAATACACAAAGTGACCAAGGAAAAAGGTGTTTAGATTAGGGGAGGGGGGTGTAGGTTGGAGGAGGGGTGGTAGTGGTTGGGTAAGAAGGAAAACTGTGCAGTTGGGAACACATTTTCATGTGATTTCCAGTTTAGAGTTTGGATGTACGGTAGACAGGGTTGGTCGGAATGGGAAATACTGGCGGTAAATACCGGTAAATACTGCCTCGATAATTTTTCGGGAAAATGGGAAATAGTTGGAAACACACATGAAATATACTTCTTGAATATTTTCAGGTATTGCTCACTGCTCAGGTATTTTCCATGTATTTTCTAGCATTTCCCTGTACCTCCCTATACATCCCAAGTACTGCCTAGCATTTCCCGGTATATCCCGGGGAATTGCCAACCCTGACTGAAGAAGCACTATCTGAAATACATGTTCTGGGATCTGCATCCACATTCTTTCAAGTCTAAATGTCTTTCATGGTTAGCATCGGCAATGTTTTGAATGTGCATGTACCGTGGACTGCATATTTACTAAAAACTACATGTAGCTCTATATAAAAAAAAAATTGTAGGAGAAATTTTCATTTTATATTATTTAACTAATACTAAATTCTGCATTCAATAAATGGTTTGAAAGCAGTTTTATCACGATTATGTTATTCCATAAGTGCTCAATATCATCTTTATAGGGTAAAATATTGTTCTTCAGTATAACGCAAATGACAGCAAATTCAGGGGACCAAATATTGCAACTTGTCATCATTTCTGTACAGTATTTGTACCTACGTGTATGTGTACCTTGTACAGTGTACATGTACTTTATCGGGACTTGGTTATGTTTGTTCACATTAATAGCCCACTATCAGATTATCATAACACATCAGGATAAATGTTTAGTAGGTAATTAATTACCCCCCAAATGTGTCATAAAATGATAATGCCAGTTGGTTGGTATACTCTGCCTCATCATACATGTAATATCATTTGCCATTAACATAAATTACTAGACGTTTGCAGTTTTATTTGTGTGTACTCTGTACACGCCCACCCCTGTTAGTTCACCATCAGTTCATTGTTTATCTGGTTGTTCGGTCAACTATGATTTGTTTGCTTATTTTGATGTTAACCTTGATATGTCAGATTTCTATTACATATTTTCGATCCAAGAGGTGATCTTCTGAGGTCATTGCATACATGTACGCACATATTTATACACAAGTATGACCAGAGTAATTGTTGTAGACGTGGCAGTCGTGGTATTTGCACAACTCATCTAAAATGTTAATTTTAGTGCCAGTGTGTACCTGTACTGTATATTACTCTATAGTGAGAGGGACAAGGGAGGTAAAAATGGTTAAATATTCATGAGCCTTTTCAATGCTCTGTTGATGATACAGTGCCATTGTTTTTCTTTGTTCCCCCCCCCCCGAAAATACATTCTGCAAGTTGATCAAAGCTAAAGGTCAAGGGTCAAAAGTCAATGAACTACATGTATGCATTAATTGCCATATTTCAGGCATTATGGTAATTTACCATACTTATTAGCTATTAATGTCTAAATGGTGGTAGGTTTGGTGAGAAGGTTAGGAATAATATTTCTGCAAATTGCTATATCTAGGTCATTGGTCAAAGATGAAATCCCAGTTTTGTATGATTGCATTTCATGTGTTAATACAAGGTTTTAAATGTAACCTGAATGAGACTTCAAAACATGAATCACATGGCACAAGCAGAGCCAGGGCTTTTTCAGGTGAAGTTATTTTGGGTATGAGAGTGGGTGGTTAGTTATGGCTTGGTAAAGATTTGATGACGGAAAGTGGAGGCATAAGATCAATGTACCACAGTTGACTTACTCTATTTTTTTGTGAGTATTGAACAAACTCACAAAGCATGTTGTTTGGTGCAAAATAATCGAGCAAAGAAATTTGAAGAAGAAAAAATATGGAACGACATCAAGCTTCAGCCACATGTTTCATCCAGGTTAACAGATATTGTCCTATATAAAAAAGTGTAAAGTACATTTATCACACAAACTCTCAAAATCGAAATAAGGTAACTTGAAGGAGTAAGCATATCCCCCCAAATTCAAAGAACTGCTCTTATGGCACATCCTCAAAGCAAGCCGCCCCAGAGTACCGGGGCAGCTGAGTCCACCAAATGCTACGGATGCAGTCGCTCGCGCAGATATATCCCAATCTGCAAAAAGCGGTTATCTAATTGTGTCAGATCCCATGTCTTGTTTGATGGTCTGAAATGCACCGAAATGTCAACAGAAAAGTGTTTTCGTTTGATGGCTCCCCCCACATATCCCATTCACTTACGAAAAAAAAAAAGGCATGCTGTGGAAACCTATGGCTTTCATAGTACCCGACAGCTGCCTGCCCGAAATCCTAGCCGCATCTCGAGACCTCCAAGACTGTGTGGTCAATAGCCCTACACTTTCTCTCTCTATACGTGCAGTCGGGGTTTGTCAAAATATTAACTAATTTTAGCACCTCCTATCACAACACTTGACTCCGTCATCGCGCACAACTGTTCACACATACCCCCTCGCCGGTCATGCGCGGCCGGTCGGCCTGGCTGCGGAGTAGCTTTACATGTGCGGTATTGTTTTTGCTAATTATCTTATCCCCCTGGTAAGAGCAGATTCCCCAGATCTGAACTTGGCCCCGGCTTAGGTGTAGATCAACATGCCTCCAGCTCGTTTTTCGTTTGCGGACACTTAACTCGTATTATCCGTATTTTCTTTCAATACCACCACAAGTAGTAGCAGTTACAGAAAAATTGAAAGGTGCCAATAGCTCGGTCCGATGTGCACTTTTCTCCTCCCCTCCAGAGAGGCAAGGCTATCACAAAGCAATCAGGCTTGGTACGCCTTGCGAGGACAGTGTCGTGTTTGCCTTGCAATAAAATTTTACGTCTCCGACTTTTATTGAGAAAGTGGAGCCGTATACACATGAACACTTTCCATGATGGCACTTTTACCAATGTGACATGGATTAGGTCGAATGTGTTTTCCTAATTCTTCAATGGGTTTTTATGCCAAGGTGGGATTAGTACAAAAACAAGGGGGTGCAATAAAATGTGTAAATAGCTGCGAGACTTTGAAAACATGTGCGATTGAAAGTTACGCTATGCCGGTGAAATATAAAGAAATCCGCAATGAGTTAAGTGTGATTGATATGTCTTTAAAAGTACGTTGACTCGAAAGTTTGTAAACAATCATACCCTGGATGTCTTCTATTTGAGGTCATGTGCAAGAAGTAACACGGATGAAACTTAGTGGTTCATAATTCACAAAGGAGGTTTCACTTGTACAGAAGCCCATTGCATTGCACACTCAGAGACTACAGGCTGCAATACAGAAGCCCAGAAAATATGACAAAGTTTTTATTCAAACATTGGATAAACGATAGAGTTATGTTGCATAATGCCTCTGTCCCTTTAGGTATATAATTTTGACCAGTATACATGATAAAAGTAGATATTCTAGTTGGAATTTTTTGACAAGAAAATATAACTGTACTGTATGAATCAGGATTCTCTTCACAGTCAACCTAGTGAAAATTGTGTTGAAAATCGCTACTGGTTAAGCCCTCCCCCCCCCCCCCCTAATTCCAATTTTAAGTCTATAGTTGTCAGTTATGACTGACATACATGTATATGTGTATACATTAGTTATTAACTAAACCACAAACTTGATTTCAAAATCCAGGCTAAACCTTTGCCCAACCCCCAGAAAACAATTTAAAACTGAATTTGCCATTCTTTTTCAAATGTTTTATCATGAGCAACAAAGTTCATGAAAAGTCACAGAAATAAAAACAGATGAAGGATGAATTTGAGTGTGAGTATGATTTTATTTATAACAGCCACATAATTGTACAACTTTTTTTTAATACATAGCAAATCATAACAACAACATAACAGTCTACAAGAAAGGTGTACATGAGCTGCAGTATAATTAGAATCAATGGTACATGCACATATACACTGTATGTAAGAAATGAGGTTGCCTGCTAAAGGATCCAAAAGGTAGCACAAGTGCTAGTGCTTGAAAAATATGCTGTATTTTGTTTTTATTCATTGCTCTTTCACATTGATTTCATCCTAGATCCACGCGTCCCTGGAGTTGTTTGGCCTGACGGTAATAGCCTTTGGTCTTGGACTAAAAATGAGATGGCTCGGACTGAAATCATTCATAAAACATAAACGAACTCTATTAAAGGTAAGTTGGGTAGAGCGAGCAGAGTGATGGATTGGGATTGGAAGGTGTAAAGGGGGGGGGTGAATTAGCTGCAGCCCCCATTTTGTCCCAGCCAAAAATTGGTCTGGCGCTGCCCTCTTTTTGAGTACCTGTCAGATCAATGAGTAAAAAAATGACAAATTTTGCTTGTTGGCCTGCCCATTACAAAACTTAAAGCCACTGGCTAACATTTACCACAGTTAACAAAATCTGAGCTACATGATTCCCCATGCTACCAGTGTCTTTAATAAGGTCTAAAAATGAAGCCCTGAAAAAATTGTATTTCAAAATGATTATTTAGTGCTTTAAAAAAGTGAAAATCGTAAGTTGACCAGATTCACCTGCCCATTTCCTCCCATAGACTTACTGTGTGTAGATCTAGGCTATTTTCTACTCGCCCCGAGTATTAATTGTTTATTCATTCATATCTTGTCAGTGGCAGCATAAATTTCCAAACTTTTGTATTCTAGGGTGTTTATTTGTCTATTCAAACACTACTACGTAGCTCAGACATCAAAGTTTGACAATTTTTTAAATTGAAGCTCCATACTGTTAGCCTAGCACTTTAAGCAGTGATCCAAGCAGTGTTGTATCAGAGACCACAACAGGTTCTGAGACTGAGGCCGACCCAAAACACAACCTTTCCATAGAGTTTGTACAGGTGACTCGGACTGAGACCGAGACCAAGCCCACCAGCAATTGGCTTCGAAACTGGCCTTAGATTCAACATTGGATCCGAGGCTTATCGAGCTAAAGAAACAGCTATAATTCTGGACTACTGATGCTCTTTGTCCCTGAAGGGATCACAATGGCTCCAGGACCCAGAATACTTAAATTTGTAGTATTTATAAATCAAGGATGAGTACTCTTCAGTCTTACAATCTGACAGTCTTACTATCTCAACTCTGTTTTTACTGAATCCTCGACAAACTTCTCAAGTATATATCTCATCCCTTTCAGTACCACAGTCCTCACATTGCATGCATTGTCCGTGGAGTATTGCTGTAGTAGCAGTAAGAGGGTTAACCACATATGTGTATCAATTGTCTCTTTTCTCCAGGCTTTTGTACTGTTGGTGATGTATGCCGAAGCTATCACTGTCATGGTTACCCAGCAATCACATTTCCGAGTCACCAGGGCCCTGAGACCAATCTTTCTCATAGATTGTCACTACTGTGGAGGAGTTAGAAGGTATAAAGCACCAAGGATGTTACAAACAAACAAACAAACACAGAGACAAGAATGATAATAATAATTACATTTGCTCCTGTAACATTTGCTCTGATGACAATTGCATACACTAACCCTTAATTTAACCCTAACCCTAACCCTATTCCAACCCCTAACCCTGTTCTGGACTGGAAACCCAATGTCAACCCTAACCCTTACTCTTTGTCATCTGAGATATTGCTACTGGTGCAACTGTCACCACAACAAATGTCAGGTTACCAAATAGCTCATGTTTTACACAAACAATACCACTGTATTAATTATGAACTAAATTTGATGAAACATGTGACAAACTCTTACAAATGAAAAAATCTGTGCAGTTACTCTGACTCAAATTTGTAACCATATTGCAGAGGTAAAAGGTCACAAAGATGCACAAGAAATTAATTTTGGTGATCATGTTCATCAAAATTTGAATTTTTATTTATTTGGTAAAATTCATAAACATCAATAACAAGAAAAATCTTTGGCATGTAAATATGTAAAGCAAACCTAGCTATACTTTGTTCTGTTGAATTTTCAGCAGTCAATAATTATTTTGTTACACATGTTTTTTACTCCATTGTTGTATGATGAATTTAGAATAACAAAATATTTGCAACAGATTTTAGCTTCTTTAGGAGAACTGCAAATTCACATTAAAGATTGTGTCCTGGAATTGCTCACCCTGAAATGAGCTTATTGAGTAATAAGGCCAAAAAAAAAATATTTTTCAATGTAAATATTACCAGAAATCTTCACTTCTCACAAAGCCTGGAGACTGAAAAGTCAAATTTCGTAATAATATGGGCCTTTAAAGGCAGGGAATCTCATTTGCACACAGACCAAGAAAAGATAACTTATGCCCTTGGGCTACTGATGAAAGGCATGTCTGTGAAATCTGGGGGTCAGTTATTACCTAGCATTTGAAAAATGCAAAAGAAAAACATTGGCCCCTTAGTGTACATTTTTAGGCATGCAAAAGAGATGCTTGGCCTTTAAACTTTGAGTATTGTTGTAACGACACTGGTTGAATTTGAATTTCACCCAGCTGTTAAACTAGTCTGACTGCCAGACATGATACATGCTTCACCACCCAGTGAAAACTGAATACATGCTAATCAAAGCTTACAAAGTCAAAAACTCACACCAGTGCAGTTGGATAGTTGCCAATCAATCTTTGCTATGGTTGGACTCTAACAAATGTAAAATCAGTGGGTGAAAGCTACACCTTGTGTCAGGAATCTAGACTACCATTATGAAACAAAGTGTAAATAACCCATTTTCAAGTGATTTTTCTATGTTTCAAAAAATTTAAAAGTGAGACTCTCTAAATTTGAATGCTGTATTTTTATATACCTTTCTTTAGTTAGATCAAATCTGAGTGAAATGGTTATGGTGTTCAAATCAGAACACAACTTTTAAAAGCTGTGTCACACCTAGTAAATTTCAACCTTGTACTTATTGGTGTTATATGTTTATGTCCAGTCCCCTGTTGTATTTATCACTTTGTGTTCTATTCCGATTTTTCTACTTTCCTGGCAGAGTTTTACGTCAAATCATCCAGTCTCTGCCACCAATCATTGAGATGTTGTTCCTTCTGGCATACTTCATGCTCATCTTCTCAATTCTTGGTACGTTGATAAATTTTTGTTTTCATCTTCTTCAAGGCATGCCATCACTATTAGTACAAGATTGTCATATCAAACAAGATTTCTGCATTTGCTAAATCTTGACTGCTTGTAATCTAGGTCAAAATTTGTCCACCAAACAACCCTAAAAATTGTAAAGTTTAAACCTCCTTTGTGAATAGCTGAAAAAGCTGAAAAGTGTGGTGAACTCTTTGAAATTCTCTTCGAAAGTGTTCCTGTTTCAGCTTCGTCTTTGTAGGGGAAAAAAATTGTTCACATCACCTTAAAAAAATTCAAGCTGACATCTTTGAAAATATACTGTATATGCTGAATATTTCGCAAAGCTTTTATTTTCGCGAAGTTCGCGACTTACTGAACGCGAAAATTTTCTTTTCCTGTCATTTCTGTACAAAGTGAATGCAATTATACTAAAATCGTGAAAATATACCAGTGCGAATGTGCCGTTTTGAAGCAAAATTTCGAAAATATATGGACGGGAAATATATGGCGTATACAGTAGTTAATCTCAACATTGTACCAAATACAAATCATTATAGCTTTCTATGATCACAAATGTCCTGTATAACAATCTGCTGTCTATTTGGTTATTTTGTCAAGTTTTATTCTTGCCTAGGTAATGTTTTAGTGAGTAATTGCTTTGTTGATTTGATTATGTATTTCAGAAATGTATTGAATAATGTTTGAAATTAACATTTTCTGTTCTTCTCTCCAGGTTTCTACATATTTGTCACTGTCAGTGATGATATTTATTTCCAAACTTTGGAGGACAGCTTTGTAAATCTGTTTGTGTTGATGACCACGGCAAAGTAAGTATGTAAAATACTGGATTTACCCTTTCACTACCACACTCAGAATATCACATGCAAAGTCTGTGGACTTTTGTTGTAATGGTACTGAGAGGGTTGATGAAGTCAAAATTGCATTTGATTTGAAATAAAATTTAACTTTGACATTAATTCATAAATTATGAACAGGGTTCCTAGCCAACATGGAAATCGGGGAAAACCTGGAAAGTGACTTTCCTCTTTCCAGTCAGGGAAAAGTCAGGGAATTTGAGAAAAATCCTTGAAATCAATGAAATATCAGGGAATTTTGTTTGTCCAGCGGTACGACTTTCTCACCTTGTGCCCATGCCATGGACACGAGGCAAGACAGAAAAAGAAAGAGCAAGAGATGGGTCATAATGATGATCCTGGAATTTTTAACTTCCATTGGGGAAAAATTAGGGAATTTTGTTTCCATGAAATGCTGGGTACCCTGTCTGAAGTTAGCAAAGAAAATTTGGCTAAAGCAGGAACCAAAACAGTGACCTTAGGATGACCATGCATTACCACCAGATCTATTGAGCCCTACAGTGGGGTTTGTCTCTAATTAAGCAAATTCTTTGCTGGGGCACCACTCAGAGGGTGTACCACTTCATTCACATGCACTTGACCTGGGGGGTCATATCTTATTTTAAGTTGATGCAACCTGGAAAATGGTCTTGGTAACCCCAATCAATCCAGAATTAATAAAAATTTCAGTATTTTAACCAAGAACATAGATTTCTGCAAGACTAAATCTTGAAACTTGCATTTCTTTCGCTCAACAAATGATTGTCAAAATGTTTGGTAAGTCTTTATTCTACAATTACACAGGGAACAAATTGTGCACAGTATATTTGATTTCATCTCTAGTATCCTACACGATGTCAATTTCACCTTTGGCTGATTGCTAAATGTTGATTTCTGTTCTCCATATCCAGCTTTCATGACAACATGAATGCCAGAAATGTTTTAAAATCTTTATTCTACTATTGAATACATCATGGAACATTGTGCAGGGAAAACATTGTGCGTGGTAAATTGGACTGTATTACTGTGAAATGTCATTTCATATGTTTATATCCTGCATGATGTTCATTACTTTCTTTGGCTCATTTCTCAACGTCAATTTCATGACTTCTGTGTCATATTCCAGTTTTCCTGATGTAATGATGCCCGCCTACAATCACAGTCCGTGGTCCGCGATCTTCTTCATCGTCTTTCTCATCCTGGAACTCTACTTCCTCATAAATCTGGTACGTATATACCGTAACCTTTCCCAAAATTTCCATTCTTTTTAATCATGAAAGATAGGGTACAGGATTTGCAAGTCCATCACTTCCATTCATTATCATAACCAAATGGTAGTTAAGTACTTACAAATGGTGTGTTGAAAGTTTGAGAACCATATGTCATGAACTTGTTGTTTTATGAGAAATACTAATAACGATATGCTACCAGAATATTGTGAGTTTAGATTTTGCTCAAATTGCAGAACATGGTTATGCGTGTACATTCGCATGACCAGTTGAGCACTGCAGTCAGTGGCTGACTGTGTATATGGTCAAGCAGCTCAACTCTGCGTGACCTTCAACTAGCGGCTGATTGCACAAATTTGGAAGTAATGGAATTGTACAATAGGGTGGTGGACGAAAAATACTCTTTTGATTCGTTCTTGTATCTGACTTGGAACTCTCAGAGGAAATTTCCTTTGGGATAGAATCTATTTTATCCGTAAATGTAGCAGAAGTATCGAGGATTTTCACGACCAGGCAGTAAATTTTCAGGAAATTGCCCATACTGATAAGAGTAAGATGTCCTATGGGCTTATGTGATATCGCCTCTATGAACCTCTCATTTAAGTGTTTATATCACTTTCAATAACCATTATACTACATAATTAATAGTGTTACCTTGTAAAATAAGTTTTCTAACGTTGTACAGGGTTTACAACGCAGTTCTGTTTTTAGGGCCCAGTGTCATGGTAAAATCTTGGGGTGGTGGTAAAATATTGTTACCCCTCTTCCCTATAATTTCATAAATTACTACATGGCAACACCCCTCACTGATTATTCAAGATTTTTGGGGAATAATATTGGGGTATCGAGGGTCCAATCCGTTGCATCCCACTGCACCTCCCCTCTCACGCCTGCTGTATGGCCCACCCGCTTCTTAGACATTATAACGATTGTATTTGTCTATACCCTATATTTGCATGGGGGGGGGGCTTTGGTTGTCAAAACAACGCCCCTTCCCTTTGTTCTAACGCGCCCTTTTACGTTGAGATAAACCTTTAAATATATGGAAAATCACTCCGATTTTAATCGTAGAACAACGATAAATTAATTGAGGATTTTCTCACCCCCCCCCGTTGATGAACACTGGTTACTCGTGAAATAATTGGGAACCTGGAATATGGAATTACAAATTTGAGCACTCCTACCCCCCCCCCCCCGCACCCGCCCTGACGATGTTTCGCGGCTGGACTGGGCCGGAAAAAAATGGATATGGGATTTGGAATTAATTGTGTTTTCGTCACTAACTCCCTCTGCCTCCTGCTGTATGGCCCCTACTCCCTGTATCTTATAGTCCCGGAGGGTAACGCAACCGGGAGGGTGAATTGGGGGTGTTTGGTTGCAAACACCCCTTTTGGTACACCCCTTTTACGAAGACAAAAGTTTTTTTATACAAAAAACCTCCACATTTTCCCGTATATTTATGATCTATCACTAATGTCCCGGGATCGAGGTGGGCCATCCGCTTGCCACCCCACATCCCCCTCGTCACTGCTGTAGGCCCCACCCCTGTTCTGAACATGAACCTGGAGGCCAATACGCGAATCGCAGGGGGGGTGTTTT
>JZLH01S0387650.1:16812-29158 GCA_001188425.1 Eucidaris tribuloides | reverse complement strand
CACACACACACACACACACACACACACACACACACACACACACACACACACACACACACACACGACACACAGCACACACACACACACACACACACACACACACACACACACACACACACACACACACACACACAAAGAGAGACACACACATGTACACACCCACCCTGACCCAGACACACATTTATACAAACATACCCCCTAAACACAGACACATATACATAACACATATGCATACATACACACACATACTTGCACACACACACACACACACACACACACACACACACACTCACACACACACACACACACACACACACACACACACACACACACACACACACACACACACACACACACACACACACACACACACACACACAACATGACAGTTATTCCAATGTAACATGTTAGAGGTTACCCCCCCAAAAAACGAAAATGAAAAGGTTACAGCTGATGTATAACGTGGCTGGCAAGCTGATAATTTTTTTATTTCAAAATGTTTTGTTGGAAAACTAAACATGGCAAGTGAAAATAAATTCATAAGGAAAATAATGAGATGTTAATCATACATTCTAAACACATTTCTCTGTAATCACCCCCCTTTTTCATGAAAACATCCCCCTTTTTCATCGAAAGGGGGTGTTTGAAAATGTGAAATAACCATGAAAATAAAATCTAAACGTGGATTTTATTTCTTGGATTTTGTATTTTGATTTTTTTTTGTCGCCCCTGACTGCCGACTGGCGTGACCGAAAAAAATGTTGGACCTTGGATGTTGAAGAAGAAAGGAGGATAGAACGTAGAAGAACAGCAGGGTAGAAGGTAGAAGAACGGAGGGTAGAACGTAGAGGAACAGCAGGGTAGAAAGTAGAAAAACAGAGGGTAGAACGTAGAAGAAAGGAGGGTAGAACGTAGAAGAACAGAGGGTAAAACGTAGAAGAACGGAGGGTAGAACGTAGAAGAACAGCAGGGTAGAAGGTAGAAGAACGGAGGGTAGAAGGTAGACGAACAGCAGGGTAGAAGGTAGAAAAACAGAGGGTAGAACGTAGAAGAACAGAGGGTAGAACGTAGAAGAACAGAGGGTAGAATGTTTCGAAGCAGTTCCGAAGTTCCACAGCGGACTTCTCCTCTTCAACCCATCCAGAATAGCTTGTGATGGGATACCACAACCAGCAACGGACTCCATGGAAGATCAGCTATATCTTCTTCCATTATGTCTTTATGATCGTAGAACAGTAGACTTGACAACGTGTGACAATGGCAGCGCTGGCGGATGCAGTTAGCTCAGTACGTACATGTACTAGTACATTGCGTGCGCGCGCTGGTTCAAACGATCCCGCCGAAATTCATCGCGTATGCATTATGCATGAGCTCGTGAATATGTACGACAATTTAATTATTCATGACCCGTCGCCTTCTACCCTTTAGACAACCCCGTTCGGAGCGGTAAAAACTGCGCTACGAGTGACGAGTACGAGACTGCGTGCGATTTTTATGGAATGTCAAAAAATACATTTCTGAATAGATATCTACTTTAATGAATGATTGAACTTATTTTTTCAGTTCATGCATTCAAAATAGTTTCATATGCCCAGGCCCCAGGTTCATTTCCTAAATCAGGTGAAATAAAAAAACAACAACTAAATAACGTTAGACTAGAGTCTAATGTTAAGAATCTTTCGTGAACTATTGCAATGCGCAATTATCATATCCAATAATAAAATATGCACAAATGTTCAGGAATTTCCAGAGAAATGAGTGAAAATCTCATGTTCAATGTCCCCATTTTTGTGTGTAAAAAATTGGCAGCGGCAATAGCCAGTCTACATGTATGGTCAAGTGCCCTAAATCTGCGCGGGTCCTAATTCTGCAAAACCACAAATTTACACTCAAATAATCATTTAATTGGTATAAAGGTGTAGTAAATGAAATGATCATTCACAATTTGATCGCTGTTTTTGAAAAATTTGCGCGCAGTTTTCCCGAAATTCGATATTTGTTGATGCGCTCACGCAAACCACCGTTTCGCGCAAATTACATAGACAATGCATGTGTGCGCAGATTTAGGAATCCGTTTTTACGCGACCGAGTCGAGTGACACATTGAAAAAATCGTCTCCAAAATACCATAAAATTGAGTTTTTTTCGTACAATTTTCATGCAGTGTTATTCCTCAGATATGCGTCATTTTATGAGAAACATCATTTGGTAACTTTTTATTGATTTGCAAGTAATTTTTCGTTGTGAAATGTAGGGTGCGCAGATTTAGGCCCACAGTGCATACATGCATGCCTTGAAATTACCTGATAATGCCTAATTTGAAACTGTGAGCTCCAGTGCGCTCCAATGGCTTTGCTTAAAAAATATTGTAGATGCATTCAGCTTTACAAAAATGCCTTTATTATGCTAAGTCGTTTTACATCTGTTGTCAAATGATGAATTGAAAATTCAGGACCAATTGACTCATTGACTTTTCAGTGACATCTTCAGCAGCACCATCTAACGATAATGACCCTACTTAGTGAAGAGTCAATTTTTAATTTTAGGTGCCAGATTTTTGGAACCCTTTTCCAGCCATGGCCATGCCTTCACACACGAATGAATATTGCCAAGATGAGAATACAGACAGCTGTAAGTTACACTAAGGGGTCAAATTCACATGTATTGCACAATAGGCCTTGCTTGTATGGGTGATGCCTGGACGGTCCAGCATCATTCCATTTACTGGGAGAACACATACATGTACACACGCAAACAACAGTCAACTAACGGGGTCAAGGAGGGCGGGGGGTTGGTAATTAGGGTGTTCAACCACCCCACTTTTGCAAATGATGGGGTCCCAAAGCATGTTTTTTTTTTTTTTTAAAGGGGGATGTTTTCAAGATAGATTTCAGGATTTGCAAGTCCATCACTTCCCTTTAATTTATTATGATTACCAAAGGCAAAGCAGTAACTGTCTTAGGTCTAAAGTACTTACAAATGGTGTGTTGAAAGTTTGGGATCCATGGATACATCACAAGCTTATTGTTTTATGAGAAAAACTAATAACTATATGCTACCAGAAAATTGTTCTGTCCGTGAGTTTAAATTTTGCTCAAATTGCGGAATACGGTTATGTGTACGTTCGCGTAGCACAGTGGTCAAGTGGTGAACTCTGCGTGACCTTCGGCTAGCGGCCTATCAGACAATTTTGGAACTGACAGAATGTCAACGTGATCGTCACTGTGCAAATTTTGAAATTTAACCATCCAGATTTTCAACAAAAGTACTCATTCCACCAGAAAGTTCTGTGACAGGTATTATTTATACTAATCTTCACATTGTGAACTACATGTATTTGAGCTGATTTCATCAATTTTACCATTTTCTGGTGGAGGACGGACCCCAACAAAGGACAATTCTCCCCGTGGATGGCTTCCCCCAGAGAACAACTCCCCAGGAGGATGGCTTCCCTGTAGGACAACTCTAACAACAACTAGGAACAACTTCCTTGGAGGACAACTCCCTGGAGGACAACTCCTCAGAGAACTACATACTCCTGCAAAGTCAACTCAGAGTTTTAAAATGGGAAACATTGTCAACATCCACATTTTCTTTTTCCCTTTTCCTTTTTCATTTCCCACCCAGTTTCAGCCGTGCTTGTGAGAACCACCTGCTGTGCCCCGCTATGTACGTCCAATCAACGGTCCATGGGGACCTACCACCACTCTCTGGTCCCCAAGGGTAGGGGTGGCCGTTCGTCCTTCAGTGGTATTGTTGCTGCTGTCTTTGGTGCCAATGGCTTCTTGGGAAAGTATGTGGTCAACAGACTTGGTAAGTATGCTGTTGTAAGATTAACTGGATGTATTCCTTGTAATATGTTTCTATGTTTTTTAGAAAAGTAAAAAACAAATATTTTTTTGCCTGCCCAGTCGGCACTTACATTTAAAATTCAAGTGCCCGACAGCAAACTCCAAATGCCCAAATTACAGCCCAGTGAAAAAATTCAGCAGCAAAACTAAAGCATACGCGGCTAGCTACAGATCCTAAATTTGTCCGTATGTACGCAGGAAGGGATCATTACACATTCATACATCATTACAAAAAATCAAAAAGCTGTTCTACATGTCAGTTATAGATCACCATTCCATTGCAGACATAGAATAAGTCTTTTAGATTCTTACATTTAAAAAAGGTCAACAAACTAATAAAGTATGGGTCTATACCCCCAAACAGTCCTCAAATTGGCAACTTTTGAAATAAAAGATCTCATCAAAGGGCTACAACATTTTGAACTGTCTATGAAGTACTCTCTTGGTGAAAAGAACCAAAAATATTAATACAAGCATGTGACCCTTACCACTCAAAGAAAGTGGACAAATCCGTAATGTCCGTATTTGTAACGCCACAATTATGGCTGTAGAGGGTTCATGATTCATCTGTCTCACTAAATTTAACTTTATTCCTATTTAACACTTCCTTACCTTTCAATTTATGGGTAAATTGGTTTAAATGTGTGCTTAAACTCACAGACTTTTCATTGAACGTAAAGGCATTCAAATAGGCATGTCCAAAAAATGTAATGTCCGTAACGGCAAACGTTATGTCCAGTAACTTCCACAAGAAGCGATGAAATTGATTGAAACTTGCACTGTTTATAATTTAGGGTCATATGTGTGTGATTCCATTTTATGAATTCATAATAAAAAGGTTGTATTATCCTAATGACCTTTTGAAGTTGCAAAACTTCTCTAAAATGTAATGTCCGTAACGCTGGAATTGCCCATTTCTCAAATTAGAGAAAATTAAGTGTTAGTGGTCTTTGCCGGGAACATTAGCTAGGGCCCTTCTGTCGGACAACCAACGATATTGAACAAAAACCCTTGAGACATGTAAGTTATTTATCTCATTGACATTCGATCCTTGACCTTTCTCTCTACAACAATATTTGTCTTTTGTTTTTGCTCTTATTTACCAAATCCTATCTGTAATGAATCTGAAGTTATGCTGTAGAACTTCACAAAATATCAGACAATCAATCATCAGATGATACATGTATTTAACACTATCCACAACACCAATTTCTGGAATTACATCCTGATCCTGGGCTTAAATCACTAACACAGATCAATTACATGTTACGGCAAATATTTATAATCCAAGACTTGGAATCACCCACTGTGCTTTTAGGAGTAGCATAGGTGTTTGTCAGTTAAATATTCATCCAGTGTACACTGTAAGGGGAGGGGGGACTTGTTTCAGAATGATGCTTTACTCTCACCCAAGTGAATTAATGCTTGTACATTATTTAGGGACAAGTGATTTTCCGCGATAAGGGAAAATGGACAGAATTTCCAAAAATGACCACTCAAAACAAAAAGTAAGTTTTCAAATGGAAAATCATGGAAAACCTCTTTTTTTCTCCAAATTTTTACTTATTGAAAGAAAATACATGAAATTCATTCCAGAAATGAGAAAAAAGTTCACAAAAAAAGCACACAAATGGTGCCAAACAAGTATGTCATATTTGTACTAAGTTTGATGTAAACAGAATTGTCACTTTTTTATGCAAACAAAATCTGTGGCTAAACGGAATTTCCAATTTTCTAGTAAGTTGAAACGAAATTCTGGATTTGTGGAAATGGAAAAAGCCTTTTTTGAAATGGAAAAAAACACTGTCCCTAGTTATTCTTTGCTGCTGCCTACATGTATACAGTACCTCATTATTCTAATTTTTTATTTGTTTTTTAGGACGGGAAGGCTCTCAGGTTGTTATACCTCATCGATGTGACCCATACTACGTTGCACCACTGAAGCTCATGGGAGATTTAGGACAGATCACGTTTCGGGTATGTGTTTATTTGATGATGTAAATGGTACCCTGGGATACCAAACCAAAGAGAAATCTGTCATTCATTGAATTACTTTTTTTTCAGCACTGTACTTTGGGTTACTGAACTGTGTAAATGTTGTATCTGTAGTGTCCTTTCCAATGTTGCAACTCTTAGTGTGTAAAATGTTTTGTGAACCCATTGAAGACTAACTTGTGTTGGGGTCTATGGAAAATGGGTGTTATAGTGAAATCAAATTATCTCCAATGGGTTAAGTGTATTTAAATACTTCAGTAAAAATGAATAAATCACATAGAAAATACTAGTTGCAGACATTTACGAGTAATTGTTATCTTTGGTCCAAGTTTATAGCATACATACATGTATGCAGAAAACTGTAATATTACATGTACTTCATAAATTTGAAAGAAGTAATTAAAACAATATTTGTTTTATTGGTAACATGCTGTCATACTTAATAAGTTATTTTTATATACTTGGGCCACTTTTATATGTATTTAAACAAGCTTGCTTATCCATTATGACACAAAATTCTTCCCTCATCATTCAGTACTCTGATACTGGTGCTCTTCTAATCTCCACAAACTGTTGTAATCACTAATCAAGCATTCACCCATTTTTTTTTGTTTTATGCTGCAGCAATATGAGCTAAGAGACCACCAACTGATCCATGACATTGTAAAGCACTGCACTGTGGTAGTCAATTTGATGGGTAAAGACTTTGAAACAAGGTATGTTTGATTGTTGTTATTGGTAGGTCATGTTGGTGTTGGTATTTGTTGTTGCTATTTGTATCATACTTGTATTTGAGTGAGATGGTTCACAAAATATTCAGTTAAACAGGAATGGAAACACACATGGCTTTTTATATGCTGCACATAAAATATATGTCACTACCATCCTACAACTTAAAATTATTTGATCCAAGATTCCTACATTAATTCTAATTTGAAGCTAAAGTACAACTAGCCAATTGGAATATGCAAATTGTTCAAAACAATCATTCAACAGTTCGTATGAATTTATAAAAATGCAGATTATACTTATAAATATTCTTCAGTAAGTTCTGTAGCATATCATACAAGTACATGTAGTTAAAATGTGTATCTCGTTTTAGTCAATGACACTTTCATCGAGATTAACTTCATGTAAATGAGCCCACGTTGTTTTTACATGTGTCTGTACTGTTGTTGTGTTGTTACCAGTTATTTGTTACAGGAATACTTTGATATTCTAATTTGACCAGGACATTGTAAGTTCATAATTGTACAGCGTAGGAAATATCCCAGGGCGACGGGCGATTTTGCCCTTGGCGGAGTCCAATTCGCCCCTTAAAATCCTCAAAAACCAATTCTTTGGGGTGACCATTTTCTTCACAGTCATCCTCATCTTTTACTACAGAAATTTTAGGAAAGTTCACACCCATTTTTATCAAAACATATAATTGAACAATTTGTGGAAAAAACTGTTCAGAAACCACTTTTGCTTGCTTGTTCATGTGCGTTATAGCCACCAAAATTCAAGAATAGCCCCAAGAAATTCAATAACAGCCCCAAGGCTCATTTAAGAATTGCCCTTAAAAAATTAAAATTAATTCCTACCCTGTAATTGTACCACATATTATGTGCCACATATTAGAGAAGACTTGATTAGACAAGTTTCATAGAGCCAGTTGTATTGCTTGGTGTTTTCCTTCCAAGTATAGTATGTCATCGTTGTGATGTTTTCTAATTTATCTATTCCTAATTTAAGTAAATATTGCTATTATCATTTTTGTTCACTCTGCAGAAACTTCTCCTTTGAAGACATCAATATAGAAGCACCGAGGAATCTTGCACGGATCTGTCGTGAGGCTGGTGTGCCAAGACTTATTCACGTCTCTGCACTAGGGGCTGATCTAGGAGCGACATCCAAATTTCTACGAACTAAGGTGAAGTATTTTTCAGTGTTGTAGTCCTCGAGGACGGCCTCGTCCTCGAGGCCGGCCTCGAGGCCAAAATCTTGGCCTTGGCCTCGTCCTTGACCTCGGAGAAAAATCCTCGGCCTCGTCCTTGGACACTTGGGTCAATCCTCGGAATCCTCGAGCGAGGCCGCGTAAAATCCGTGGTAAAATGCAGTTAGAAGAGTTCCCGCATCTGCCTTGACATGATTTTGCTTCACCAGCGTATTGTGAGAAACTGCAAATCGCATAGGCCTACTGTTTTTTGTTTTGTTTGTTTTTAAAGGCTTTGAAGAGGCACGGATCTACGCTAAAGTCTGTGCGCTATGCAACTGTGGAAATACGAATCTGATTCACCCTGTTGCCAGAGTCTTAATTGTGAATTTTGCGAAAATTTTGTCGAAAATAATCGTGAAGAAAGTCGCGAAAATTTTTCCGAAAAAAAAATGCATTTCGAAATTTTCAACTTTTAACGACAAATTTCATGAAAACTTTTGTGAAATTTTTGCGAAAATGTGTCTGCAGAGCCACCACAGGATTGTGATATCTCTGAATGAACACTGACCAGCAGTACAGTGCACTACAGTGTGTCACAAAAAATTTGTGCAAGTGAAAACCGCCCTCTTTGGCAATTAGAAAATCCTCTTGTGATATGATGCTTACGTCAACGTGAAGTTCATAGTCTTAGCTTTCAAATATTGTTAGTTTTGTTTAATTTGCTTGTCTTAATCTTGAGATATGTTGATTTAAATAAGACAGGGTAAAATCGCAATTTGTGCCACTTTTACTACAGTCCTGAGTAAAAGTGACACAATTGTGATTCCACCCTTTTGTTGTTGAAAAGATATCTCGAAATTAAAACAAGCAAATTGAACAGAACAAACAGCATTTGGAAGCTAAGACTTTGTCCTTTATTGGACATAAGCATATTGTCACCAGGATATTTTCTAATTGCTGAAGAGGGCGCTTTTTACTTGCAGATTTTTTGAGACATGCTGCAGCACGTCTCCAAAAATTGTTCAAGTGAAAAGCGCCCTCTTTGACAATTGGAAAATACTGCTGTGACACACGTTTACGTCAACATCAAGGGCAAAGTCTTAGCTTCCAAATGCTGTTTGTTCTGTTCAATTTGCTTGTTTTGATCTCGAGGAGATATCTTGTAAACAACAAAACGGTGGAATCACAACTGTGTCACTCTTACTGGAAGAGGGCCTGATGCTATATTGACTGTAGTAAAAGTGGCACATTATTTTACCTTTTCGTTGTTAACTGAACATATTTCAGGATTAAAACAAGCAAACTGAACAGAACAAACGGCATTTGAAAGCTAAGACTATGCCATTGATGGTGATGTAAGCATGACGTAACAAAAATGTTTTTCTCATTACCTAAGAGGGCGCTTTTGACTTGCACATTTATTTTTGAGACACACTGTATATCACTGAAAGTGCACTGTGAAAGCCAACGTTGTCATTGGGGCTGGGTGTGGTTTTCAAATAAGGCATAGTCATACATTGATAAGACAAGTACACAAAGTTCACCAATGAAAGCTTCAGTAATGTCTGTGAATGTAAGTTGTATGTGTGTGTAGTATGGAGAGTTGAGGTGTCATAACATGAGATTAACCCTAAAAAGCCCAAGGGGGGGCACAATGTGCCCCCCCTACCAAATTTGTCTTCGCCACTTCCATAATTTTTGACGAAATTTGATCAAACTTGGTGACTGTTCCTAAAATTTTATGGCAAACATTTTGGTGTATAGTTTAGGGTAACCCGTGAAAATGTGTTGCCATGGCAACCACATTTCGAAGGTTATGTGTGTCATTTTTTGATGTTTTGGTGTTTTTTTGCTATACAGAAGAATTACTGTCACTTGTTTTTCATATCTGTTGGCTCAAATATTATGTTTCATCTATTTAGGAACATATTCAATACATTTCTTTTGTTTTTCTTTATTTTGAAAGGAAACATGGCACCAAAACAATAAAAACAATAAAAAATATAGAAAATTCATTTTTTTCTTGTTATTTTTCTTTATTTCCGATTTTAAATTATTAAATTATATAAGATTTGATGTATGAAAGTGTAATTCCACCAAAAAGGTGTACCAGAATGATAGAAAAATGGATTTAATCATGTTATTTTAACTTTTTGGTACAATCAACAGAGCATAGTAATTCATGCATATGTGTATTACATTATCACTGTAAGTGTTGTAACCCAAAATATGAACCCAAACAGTCAAAGTTTACTCAAAATACTCATTTCCTATCTAAAAATATGTGATTTTGTATAATTATTGATAAATCAATCACTTTTGAATGTTTACATGGGATATTAAACAGAAAAACATGGAAATATCCAACAAAATGCCCCTTTTCTATGTATTTCATTATATTATGGTAAATAGCGCCCCCATGTGGTGACCTTGAGAAATTTTGATGATTGCGTTTTGTAGATTTTGAGTTATTTTACATGTGTGCCAAATTTGAGAGTGATTGGACAAACAATAAAGATTTTAGAGAGGGGGGGGGGCACAATGTGCCCCCCCTTGGGCCACGTAGAGCCAAAAATAGCTTGGGCTTTTTAGGGTTAAACAATAAGAATCAACACAAACAAGGAAACCTTAAGTAGAGAACATGAAATGACATATTTTCTGTTGAGATTGTGCTTAATCCTGCCTTGTCATAAAATGTCTGGCCTCGTCCGGCCTCGGCCCCAAAAATCTGGCCTCGATCCGGCCTCGGCCCTCTCCAGCCTTGGCCTTGTACTTGTCCTTAGAGAAAAATCCTTGGCCTTGTCCTCGGCCTCGGCCATTTTTTTAGACCCCTGGCCTTGGCCTCGTCCTTGACCTCGGAGAAAAATCCTTGGCCTCGTCCTTGACCTCGAGTGACCCGGCCTCGGATACAACACTGGTATTTTTGACAGTCTTTGGAAAGACATCATTTCATATCCAGGTGAAATGTATGAAGTATGAATGTGTAAAATTGGACTTGCATTCAGATAAACTCAGGTTTGGTCCAATACCATACCTGCCAACTATTCCTATTAAATAGGAATTTTCCTATTTTTTGGAAAAGAAAAGAGCAATTTTAACCCCTTTGTTCCTATTTTTGTTCAAATTTGTCTGTAGAAATGTATAGGAAATTCAGGAATGTTCCTTTTTATTTTAAATGTTTTAAATAATTTGTTCTTATTTCTTGGCTTTCAGGGTTGGCATTCAAAAAAAGGGAGGTGGGGGGGGGGGTTGGTATGATGCCTCCATAGGCACACAACACATGCCTTATGTTGAATCGTTAAAGCCACTGGCTAACATTTACCACAGTTAAAAAAATGTGAGCTACATAATCCTCCATGCTCCAAGTGTCTTTGAAAAAGTCTAAAAATGAAGCACTGAACAAATTGTATTTCAAAATGATTATTTAGTGCTTCAAAAAAGTGTAATTCGTAAGTTGACCGGATTCACCTGCCCATTTCCTCCCATAGACTTACTGTGTGTAGATCTAGGCTATTTAAACTTGCCCCGAGTTTTAATTGTTTATTCATGCATAACTTGCCATTGGCAGTGTAACATTCCAAACTTTTGTTTTCTAGGGTGTTTATTTGTCCATGTGAACACTACTACATGTGTGTAGTTCAGATATCAAAGTTTGACAATTTTTTAAATTGAAGCTCCACAATGTTAGCCTATCACTTTAACTGCCAAAGTAAGGGGTGAAGGGGTGGGACAGCACTGCGTTTTTACCCCTCTGAATCTACCACTGGTAGTAGCCCCAAAGACTCCATATGGTGCTATGTGTGGGCCACATAAAATTACTCTTGTAGGCAGACTGGTGCAATCCACTTTCCCTCATCCATTTTATTTACTTAATATAATCACCCCATACATCACATTAGACATTTTGTAATGACAGTTTCTTCAGTTTCAAGCTGTCAACATCATACAACACATGCAAAAAAAGAAATTATTCATCAACTTGAGGTCAGATCTGGTTCCTTTTACCGGTAACCCTATTTTAACTAAGCTATTTCAGACCAGGTTTTTACCCCCTTCAGATCTCGGCCGCCGATCGCGCGATTGCTGCGAAAATTTGCATGCGCATATAGCCGAATGTAAAATACACAACTGTATAGTAAAATATTCACAAAATTTTTTTTTCTATTTTTTAAGTAATTATGCAATAAGTGCATAAAATTGTGTTTTCGCCTATAACTCACTCACAATAGCTAGTAGAATACTAATTTTAATGAAAATATTTATTCTGACATTTCTCACAATTATCTACAAAAAAAATCGCCGAATTGGAATTAATTTCTTATGTATTTTATTGTTTTGTGAATTTCTTATGTATTTTTTGTTTGTTTTTTTAACCTTTGGTTTTCTATTGTTTTTTCGATGAAATTTGTTGGGGACACTTTTGCACTCATCAACAACTTAAGATTAAATGATTTCAACCAGTAAAAGCAAAAATAATCATACCCTTATAAAAATGAACAATCTTAAAGCAATGGAATACCATGGTATTGACCTAAAAATACCATGGTATATTGAGGTCAAAACCAGGTATTCCATGGCTT
>JZLH01S0387638.1:1132-13199 GCA_001188425.1 Eucidaris tribuloides | reverse complement strand
TGCAGAAAATTTTGGCATTTGCACCTTTTAAAAATGACAATGTTTGCTTTTTAGTCCATTTGGCATTTTACCTGAAAAACAGTAAAACACTTGAAGTTCAGAATTGCGGAAAAATGTGCCTAATTACATAAGCTTGACAAGGTAACTGCATGAATCTTCTGTGGTGTGGTGTTCGTTTATTTGCAAGCGCTGATCCGGGAGGTTGGCGCCAATTGAAAATATTTTTGGCCAAACATATCGTTTTGCCCCGGATTAAAAAAAGCTTTTGAAAAATTTGTCAACAAAATAAATGCAGTAAACATACAAAATATTACTTTTGTTTTGCGCGCGCTTATTTTGCGCGCAACGAAATTGTTATTTTCAATACCAGTTTCCTATGAGCGAAAAATGTTTGGACTTTTAACACGCCATGAAATATTTTATCTGACCAAACTATTGTTTTGCTGGCCCCCTTAAATCTGACAAATTGAAAAGATGTTGCAAACGTTCGTAATAGCAAAAATTGTGTAAAAAAGCAGGCCCAAGAACACCCATAAACCTTTAGAAACTTGCACAATATGGATAGGCCGAACTGCCAAGTTTTTACATTTTTTTTTTACCACGCCAAGTTTTGGAAGGTAACATTATCTTTTTGTTCCCCCAAGCAAAAAAAAGACATATTTGAACAATTCTTGAAAAAGTATAATCTACAAACACAGTTTACTAAATCAACACAAATATTCTTTTTTTGAAAAACTCTTTTTATTGCAATTATTTTCCGCGTGCGGCGCGACCCCGAAATTTTCAACAGGTTTTTGTACCAATCTTGAAAGGGCAAACCAAGATGTTCCCCCAAATACAATCTTAAAAAAATTTTATGTAATACAAAGGGACATATGAACTTGTTTAAACATCTGTCTTGCGCAAGGGGGCACTTGCAAAAACATTAAACTTACACCACAACTCCTTTTCCTAATCTCTGTTTCTAAAAAGTGTCTTAAAGACATGCAATTTTGGCCTTTGTTTAATGAGCGTTTAACCAAAAATGTTTTTAATAAATTATTAGTTATATTATTATTACTAATTTAGTAGTAGTAGTAGTAGTAGTAGTTGGTTAGTACGTAAGTAAATAGTAGTAGTAGTAGTTATACTAGTATTCAATTTTGCGGTTCGCGATCATGCACGAAAATTGTTAACCTGTATATGCCAATTTTGCGCGCGGATGCGCGCGAAAAATTTTGGAACATGTTTCTTACCACCCGCTTATTTGAATATAGCATAATCTTTTAAATCACGCGCCTTATGTATATTTGCCATGTAGAATATTTCAAACAGGAAAAAAAAGCAAGAAATGAAGGCGGACGGCTTCGCATCAGTTTTTTTTTGGCCAAATCTTAGGGGGGGAGGGGGGCGAATCGCCCCCATCGCCCGCCCCTTGGCTACGCCAATGGTTCAAATCCCATCGGGCGAGGGTATAATTTATCCCAATTGGTTTCGATGGACAGAAGCAATCCGATGCAATTCTCAAAGTTGAATATGACATTCTTAGCCGCAGAGTATTCTCAAATTTAGTTGTATGTTTTAACGAGACGGCACGTAATTCACGAATAGAGATTAAGGGGTCTCACAAGACAGAAAAGGTAATTCAATCAAAACACAACAGAAAGTGGAAAGGGTCCACAGGTAAACTACAGACATCTGTTTGAGTCGGAGATTAAATAAAAAACTCCTTATGGTTTTTCTCTGGATCCACCTGCAGTATATTATAGTGATCTCCAAACTCTGATACTCCCATTCATCCTTTTTCTATTATACATATAAAAAAAAACAGTTTCTAACACTACTTACAAAGCCATTTCTAAAGAATACTAGATTTTTATTTTTGTTAAATGGAAATAACCATACGAAGTTCCATATATCCAGAAGTTTTCATTCCATAAAACAAAACTCTGTATTTATAAACTGGGCCTTAAAGAGGAGTCATGAACTCCACAACAGGGGAATTCCTACAATTTAAATTCATACAGACAGTTAGGAATTGCCTCTTTTTGTTTATGCTCAATAAGCTTTTTCAGCAGGTTGCTAGACAATTCTGGTAGTACATATCACGTTTTCATTCATTCACTAACAGTACATGTTACTCATACCTTCTGGTAAATTTCTTCATAATATATACATTATCAAGGCCACAAAACTGGCTGTAATATATATTATAATATATATATATATATATATATATATAATTATATATATATTAATATATATATATATATATATATTTATATATTATTTACAGCAAGTAAGTTATAAAAAATAAATATTGACAAAAATGTATAAGGCTTTCAAACAATAGTTAATACCGTATGCAATCATAAAATATAATATAATCATAATAATTCTTGTTTTTCTTTTTTTATATGTTTAGAACCTTTATTTTCAATTTGTCTCACCTTGTGTTAATGTGATACGTTTTATTAGCCAACTGTCCAACCGAGACAGTCAGCGCAACCATTACATTAGAAAGGCTGCAAATGTTTCGAAAAATGTACCTCTCAGTAACAGAAATATATTTATAGATTTGTTTTTATCTAGTCATGATTTCAGTATTAAAACAGACAACGACATCAATTATCACAGTTTCGCGACAAATCGATTCTTAATTAAGCTTTCTTCAGTTTGTTTTGCAGTTAAATGGAATGAAAAACCATTAAATATATTATATATTACAAACCAATTCAAATAGAGGCAGCTATACATAAATATTAGAGAAGTTCCAATGTCCATATCTCACTAGCCTTTTTTTTTAACTGTTTACTGCATGGTTACCTTTGATGAAAGTATTTAGTTTCAAACTTTTGGTATTTTAAGCTTTCGGAGGAGAGGGACCTCCACACATAATTGGGCCCCGTAACAGCTATATTGTTGACGCCATGCTGACCTTGTCTTGCCCTCACACGTTCGTGATGATGACGAAACATGCTCTTATTCAAAACAGAATCTATAATTCATACAAGTCATTTCTAACACGGCACCATTATTTTAATATATATAACTCTAAATTGTACATTAGCTGGACAGTTCTTTGTATAGGCCTACTGTGTGGGCGTCCTGCTAATGTCACAACCGTCCCGCTATTGTAGGGGCGCTATTGTGACGGAATAAACTTCATTATTGTGTGTCCAGCTTACGTACCCATTAGTGTTATAACTTAAACTTTCAATACGAAAACGTGACTTCAAATTTACGCTTAAAATGCGCTTATTCACTTCATAATTTAGTCACATTTTCTCCTGTCGTTAATCTAAATTATGTATATTAGGCCTTCATGTACATGTAATTTTTTTAACTTTAAGAACAGTTGAAAAGACCTTGAACTAATTGTTAAAATGTAGAGATTGCTTAAAGACTCTACATAACATTGTGGAAGTCCCATTTAAAAATTGTCAAACTGTGATATTTACATAAATCATACTGCTTTAAAGATTGTGTCATTGATTTGCACGTCAAAAAACATCTATATGAATCAAATCAGCTGAAATCATATCCAATGTGAAGATCATTATAAATAAACACCTCTCATAGAGACTTGGGGTAAAATATTGAGTTTTGGTGAAAGTCTGGACGGTTAAAGTTCATCCTTTTTCAAATTACTCGGAAGCAATTTAAAAAAATCCGCGACGTCAAACGTGCACGTGCCGTTCCAAAATGGCCCGATCAGCCGTTAACCAAAGGTCGCGGCAGGGAGAATAAGCCGTTTAAACCAATCAGAGGGCTTGCGCTGGTCTTGCTACGGTGCACAGTTAACGCGATTCGCAGTTTGAGCAAAATTGAAACTGCACAGAAAGAACACATTCTTGGAACATGTCGTTAATTAGTTTCTTCTTCATTACAAAAACAAATTCAATGACGTATGGATCTCAGGACTTCTCAACCACCACCATTTGTAAGTTTACTAAATCTACGTTTCGTATTGATAATTGAAGGGAAGTAATGGGACTTGCACATTCCCTGACACAATCTTTAATGGACAAATTAAATCACCATAGAACAACAAAACTTTGGACAGTTATGCCGTCACCAGCAAAATATGTACAGACAAAAATGACCACTTGAATCATTGTCAGCTGACGAAACTTCTGAAGCACAACAGTATATGAGGGAAACCTGAAATGGTGGCTCAATGATTTTCACTTCTTGAAATCACATACTGGTCATTTTGAACTGCAACATTGTTGAGACCTTCATATTAGACGTTGTCAAAGATACTGGTCGCATGGAGAATTATGTTGCTCACATTTTTTTTCAAACTGGAAACATTGTCAAACGATGCCTTAGTGTTTGTTTATTGAATCACATCAAGTTGATATCTTTAGATATCACCCCTTTCCAAGTCACGGGCCAGCTCTCGTAGACCAGCCTCTTTGAGAACTTTACAGAAGGCGCCAATTTGGTCCTGGTCTTTCTGTTTGCTGCGCCAATCCTGCATCATTCGTACAGTGCCAAGGCTTGCTACTTTGTCTTTATTGTTCTCCTCATTGTATTTCAAAAGTTGGTCATGAGTCAGTTCCATCTTCAAGCCTAAATCACGGATGGAAGTCAGATGTTTCGTGGACATTGTTTCAATCATGTCATCTGTTAGTTTCCTCGACGTTCCTGCACCCCAAGAGCTGTCTTCGATCCCTGTATGTGAAATATAATTGCGTAACAACTTACCCTCCCTATTTAAAAGTACTGCAAAATACACTTTAACGCATACATTTTGAGTTGAAGGGGTGTTTCTGTAATGATGTCCTAATGAAGTTTATTATTGGAAAATAACAAATTATTTGAAAAAAAAATCAATGAATACAGTTTCTCCTTTCTTCTCCAAGGCGGAGAGATTATAAAATGCAGGCGCACCCACGACAGAGGGGCTGGAACATACACATTTAACATTCTTTCGCCTCCCTGTAGGGGTGGGGTGTTTATTCACTTTAGCATCGTAATTCGATTTTATATTTGCCATCAAACGGTTTTGATGGTTTGGAAAGACTTCCTACTAACAAAAAATGCCAATATGCTCCCTTGATCCGGTCTCAGAAAGAAGACACCACGCCGCGAAGAATAAAGCGCCTCCTACATGTATCTTCATAAGACAGTGGTAAGGAGGACACGCCCCATATTTTAGACAAGACCTCTTCACGTTATAATTTCTTATTCTTTCTGAACACTAAAGGCGGTTTACTGTTGTAAACATCCTAAACTTTACTGTCATGCGACTTTTCAGTACATTGGATACAATAATGTGAAGAGAAGACCACCATTTTGAATCAGAAGCCTTATTCTTCTTTTTCACTGTCTTATGAAGATAGGAGGCGCTTTCTTTGTGAGGCGTGGTGTCTCCTTTCTGAGACCGCATCAAAGGAGCATATTGGCATTTTTTGTTAGTAGGAAGTTTTTCCAAACCATCAAACCGTTTGACGGCAGATATGAAATCGAATTACGATGCTAGAGGGAATAAACTCCCCACCCCTACAAGGAGGCGAAAAATGTTTATTTTTATTTTCCAGCCCCTCTGTCGTGGGTGCCCCTGCATTTGATAATCTCTCCGCCTTGGAGAAGAAAGGAGAAATTATATGCATTGATTTCTTGTCAATTTCTTGTTATTTTCCAATAATAAACTTCATTTGGACATCATTACACAAAGACCCCTTCAACTCAAAATGTATGCGTTATAGTGTATGTTGCAATGCTTTTGAGTAGGGAGGGTACATTAAGTCAAAAATTCGCTAGTTTTTGTCGGCTTGGTCAATAACTTCATAATGTAAACGTCCAGTTGGTGTCCCGGGGGTGGGAGGATTCTTTAGCCTACACGTTGTTATTATGACCACTGAAAAGTATTTAATAAGCACACTACAAATAGGAATTTTTTCAGCAAACATATGCCATAAAATGCGAATTTCGTGCGCTTTACCTTCATATTTACTTTAGTTTTATATAAAATCTTATCTGATGATATTTTCACAAATAAATGAATAAATGAATGAATAAATAAATAAATAAATAAATAAATAAATAAATAAATAAATAAATAAATAAATAAATATACAAACACACATGTTTTATCTAGTATTTTACTAATAAAATTTTAAATATTTTGTAATGTGTAACTATTCCTGCGTACATGTAAGCTACTTTATACCATTTTTTTTCCTGGAGAGGAAAGGAATAACGAAGACGATGAAGAAGAAAAGGAAAAAAAGAGACAGATTTTTTTTTTACTTCTCAAAGAAATCTATGTAAATTTTTATTAAAACAAGGGAAATTACTGGGTTAAAAAATGATGACAATTCATATTAATTACTATCTCAAAATCATTTAAAAACAAACAAACTAATTAGAACAAAAGTGAGGTCACGCGTGGAAAATTCATTGATAAATTCGTATAATTTCTTCTTTTCAAGAGATGTCCATTTTTCAGTTGTAATTCTATTTACGTATATTCAAACAATTATAATGCTACAAATGACAATGAAAAGGTAAATCCATACAATAAGACATCTAATACAAATTAAGATAATTTGATAAGAAGATAATGATGAAGAGGAATACGTTAGATGAAGATGAAGAACAGTACTCTCAAATAAGATGGAGAAGAGGGTTTAAGAAGAAGAAGAAGTTAAGAAGAAGAAGAAGAAGGGGAAGAAGAAGAAAGAAAGAAAGAAAGAAAGAAAGAAAGAAAGAAAGAAAGAAAGAAAGAAGAAGAAGAAGAAGAAGTGAACAGGGGTGCGGGTATAAACCAACTGTAAATGAAAAAAATAATGATACTCTGAACAGCAACTTACCAGAATATTCTGTCGTAAATAACAGTTCCTTTTCAGTGTCCTGCTGTAATTTCAATGCCACGACTTTGTTGTCCAGGGATTTTGTAAAATCCAGTAGGAAGAATACCATATTCTTCGTCAGAGTAAGTACGTCAGAATACCGAACAATCTGAAATGAAGTATTAATGCGATATCATGCTGTAATAATATGAACTAACTTATTTGGGGGAAATTATAGTTGATTATAAAAAGCATGTATCCAACAAATCATTGATACAGTGCAGTAGCGTAGCCAGCTTTTTGACCTAGGGGTGGGGGGGGGGGGGGCAAGGCACCCGAATGTACCGACAAACTCCCGACGAACCGACATTTTCGTGTTGTGTAATGATAACATTTTAATGATTTACGGTGACAGTGAATAATACATTGGGGCGGGTCTAGCTTTTTGGTAAGGTTTGTTTTGAGTGAATGGTGATGGGAGAAAATTTTAAAAATTGCCTATGTTTGCGCGTGAAGCGCGCGGAAAATTTTAGAATTGTCTATGTGTGCGCGCGAAGCGTGTCGAAAATTTTAGAATTGTCTATGTGTGCGCGCAAAGCGCGCCAAAAATTTTCAAAATGTGCATGTTTTCGCGCAAAGCGCGACGAAATTTGATAACCGTATATGAAAATTTGAAAATTGCGTATGTTTGATGCTGTTTTTTAAACAAATTTGGCAATAGGTTCATTTTGGTTTTCCTGACATCTTCTAACATAATAAGATCATACGAATTTTTCACTTGGCAACTCAAATGGGGGGGGGGGTAAACCTCCTAACGCCCACCCTCCGCTACTGATACAAAATAAGGTGCTTCTTCTACTGATAATGGTAATGTATGCGCGAGTGAGCGAAGCGAACGAACGCTTCAGACATTAATAGATTTTCAAGTCAAAGAAAGTTGAATTTCTACAACCGTAACGAAACCTGATGTTCTGATATTATTGATATCAGCACTCAGCAGTACTCTAATTTAATAGGAACACAGAAGTTCCGTATAATCATGCAACAAGTTTTGTTATTCAACATTGCTTGGGAAGAACATTTGTGGCTTTTGGTTTGGCTGGCGAACGAGGAACGGGCCGAAGGGCAAAATATTTCCATCCACTTTACATGGTGGAGCTAGCGTGCCCCGGTATCAAATAGCGTTCTATTCTCTTTTCCCAAGATGTTTTCCTAAATGTACACGTTGCTTAAATGTTGATTTTTTTTAACTGTTTAATGTTGTAGGCCTGTAAACATTTTGTCGGTACATCATTATGCTCGGGTCGGTTGATTTGGAACGTTTTCGATGTAGGCCTATATACATTTGACTCAAGTTGACTGTACCAACTGTCATCAATCATAGTACTCATGACAAGACGGTTTGCCTGGTTACCGAAAAAACTCATGACATAAAGAAATTCACTTATGCGAGCGAGCGGAGCGAGCGAGCTTGAAAAAAAAAACTTAAAAAACTGCAATTTCTTTCAATATTTCTGTTGTTTTTTAGAGAAATTTCGTCGGTACAAAATTATTTTTGTCGGTCCCCGTGTACCGACGGAGTCCTTCGTGTACCGACGACAATCGGAAAGGAAAGAAGGAAGCACTTATTGGGGGGCGGGGGGCGAACTGGCCCCTGTGCCCCCCCCCCTGCTTAATAGCGCTAATGATAGCAGATGTATTGTGAAATGTCGTTGGCCTTGCCAGTAAGTTACATTAAAATGGCATGAGGTGGCGTAACCATGTCTATGTATTCTGACAATGAAAAACATAAAATGACTTCCATGCAGCTAGACAAGGAAAATAACATTTTGCGACAAGCTTATCAATGAATGTTACCTGTTACCTGTTAATATTTTAAGTACTCAGTACAAAAATCTGGTCCCACTATGGTGGAACTTATGGGCGAACCACAATGATTCAGTACGTAAAATGGGTACAACGTTTTTGGTGACGAATATTTTGTAAACATCCCAAACATGTAACCAGCGGTTCCAGGTTTTCTTGAGAAATAAACCAATACGATACTATTTATGATTCAACTCGATGTACCTACAAATAAAAGAAAAAAAACTCGACACAAAAAAAGATTGGAGTCGATAAAAAATAAGTAAGAGCAACGCAATGCGTGAGCTGATACAACACCATGCGCAAGAAAATTTTAACAATAAACTAGAATGAACTAAACAGAGTCTGAACATCAAAGGCGGGTTGTCTGTATGAGATCCTTCTAGTTTGCTAAAACAATTGCAACAATTGAACGTAGTGTGAACAGATTTCAATTTCTAAAAAAAAATCCATATGGAGCTTGAAAATGAACTAACCTTCGATTGTGGTCCCTCTATGTGGCCTTGTTGAGTGCACTCAATTGTAACTGTCATGTCTGTGCCGCTTTTCCTGAAATAGAATTCCTGTTCTGGCAAAACCTTGTGATATTGGTTCTTTGTCTCTTCCGCCTCGATGTCCTGATGAGGAAGCGAATGAATATATGAGGTCTCTTTTATGGATAAATATTACGCTGAATACATCATTTATGTCAAATACAATTATCAGCATCATTGGCGTTAATCCGATTCTAAACATAATACCTTTAGGACCTACACTTTACTGTGATTACATTAATTACGAAATGTGTTTCTCGATCTTTTGTTGTAATATAAAAGCAGAAATTCTAAAGCATTAAACATTGTAGTTGGTTTTGATAACCTATATCAATGTGCGAGCGAGAAAAATATATCCAATAACATCTTGCAAAAGTAGACAAATGGTTCGGAAATGACTCTTAACACCGTCTTAGAAAAAGAGACTGAAAAGACTTTCAAACATAATCCGAGCGAGCGTAGCGAGCGGGCCCCAGAAAATGAATAAGTTGTTCTAAGTCCTTTTAAATTAGGGGCACAAATTAAAGACGAAGAAAAGGGACACTTTAAAAACGAAACTGACACTTTTCGAAAAAGAAAAGCGTTGTTGGAAAGAGAGGCTCGTATCAGCAAGAACAAAGGTATACTTCTAAGAAAGGAAAGGAGCATTTGTTACAGGGGCAGTTGTCAGATATTTAAAGTGGTACTCATCAGAGACCACAATATCACTTAGCCAAAGGCGGAAGTGGCAGTTAAATTAGAACGCCGGGGCGCCTCCAAATTTTATCAGGCCTTTGCCAAACAGGAGGATTATCAGAGGTGGAAAGGCATATTTTGTGATAGGCCCCATTTCTGAAATGGGAGTCTGAGTATAAAATGAGCGCTCATTGCAAGGGATCATACTGATGCAAATTATTTAAAACCGCACTTGTCAAAAAGGAAAAACTGTACAAAGGAAATATTTTAGAGGATTTACGAGAAGTAAACATGGTAATATCCGAATCCATACGTAGGAGGGAATTTAGAGCTGTGTATTTTTTAAATAAATGAACCACCTGGAAAAGTCTAAAATACCTCGGGACCAAACTCCAGTGGTTTTAGACTTTTTAATGCCGTATATTTTTTTTAAAGACCACATTATATCTGAATTGTATCAAACCTTTGCCTGGCCAGGTAACTCGTTGTAAAGATGCACATGCATGATCGGTGTTCGGTGTTTTGACATGGATACTGGTAAATACGGCGTCCATGCCAGACGCTTTCCACCTGGAAACAGCCAGTCCCAAACCATGTACACCCATAACCAGGAAAAGTGGCCAATGCTCAGTTGTAATATATCCTTTTGTAAAAGACATCTCGGTATTCCTTGAGATGATAGGACAGTTCGTGTTACTGTTGGGTCACCTGTGTAACCAATAGAAATAGAGCACGAATTCATTGAATCGACATAATTCTAATGAATAAAGTGTGACGAATTGTCCATACTAAGTATGGAGATAAATACACTGTAGAACTTCACAAGATTCTTTTTAAAGGTCAGTCAAAAACGGACTTAATCTATTTCAGTTCCATTAATTCTGCTAAATTCACAAATAATAATTAAACAAGAGCAATTCGACCTTATAGCAATCGGTGGGTATGCCTCCGCACTCTTCGCGCCGATTATAAGTTCAATGAATTATCTTACAATCTGCATTTAACCCCGTTGCCTCCGAGATTCTATGATAACCATAAACTTAATATAGGGCACATCTGGTCCCCGTAGCCAATGGGTTAAATTCCAGTGACTCATGCAATATAAACAATTCGGTCAGCGAAGACGTCAGCTTTCGAAGTGGATCATACCTGTACGAGGAAGTGTGATATTTGATCCCATACCACCCTTTCAACATCTCTAATCATTCCAATCTTATACAATCTGACAACAATCTTATATAATATCTATACATGACTCTATAACCGACAAAAATGCAAAAGATTGACAAAATGAAGACCCAGTGTCAGCTACATAAATTACTAAAAGTAGTGAAAAACTCAATTCAACATAATAGACCTATATTGGAAAATTCAATTGTAAATTCAGTTGTAAATGTGTGATTGATATCCGACATGCAATGTTAAAGGAAATTTTGATTAGGCAAAATAGGTCTTGTTTCAATATGTTTTTCGAAATAAAATTGCTGCCCAGTTGATAAGAGTCGCGTGATATCAAATTGTCGTTTGCTTTTGATTAGTATACAACGAATGTCGGAAAACTACGGAATTGTCTCTTGCTTCTCCGCTTGATATTTGTTTTTTATCTGTAATCTTTATTAATCTTGGATGTTTCTAAAATGAAAATGATCGATAAATGTTATGAAATTATTTAGCGAAATTATTCCGATCCTCGGCATCTGAACGCTAGTGATGTAGCGTCTACGCAATCTTGCAATTCGGACAGAATAATGCATTACTCCTTTGCTACCTATATCTTGGGGGTCCGCCCGCTAGTCATAAGGACCGCTATTACATAAAAAAATAATTCATAAGGACCGCTATTCATAATAAGACATAAGGGTCGCAGTTCATAAGGGTCATTATTCATAAGGACCGCTATTCATAAATAGACATGAGGGTCATTATACATAATAAGTCATAAGGGTCACTATTCATAATACCAAATCAGGGTCGTTATTTATAAGGGTCCCTATTCATAATACAAAAAGAGGGCCTCTATACATAAAGATCAATATTCATAAGGGTCGCTATTCATAATCGAGAAAGAGGGTCGCTATTCATAATAGGAGAAGAGGGTCGATATTTATAAAGGTCAATATTCATAAGGGTTCGCTAGTCATAATCGAAGAAAAGGGTCGCTATTCATAATCAAAGAAGAGGGTCGTTATTCATAATCGAAAAAGAAGGTCG
>JZLH01S0387605.1:1100-11608 GCA_001188425.1 Eucidaris tribuloides | reverse complement strand
TTGTCATTTTCCAGGTTATCAGTCAGAGCTTCATTTCGGGTGACTTCATCTTCCTGAGATATATTGTCACATAACTCTGGAATGGTTTTGTCCCTCATCCGCTTTTCAGTCAAACAATTCATACCATCATTCGAATATACTTCATTGTTGCTGTAAATGTCAGAATTATTTACAAAGGCTGAATTACCAGCACTGTCTGCGTTTTTCCAATTCATCATCATGGGCCCTGTTATTTTCTTCATTTGCCACAACATCACATTGTTCACCTGCTACATCATCATTATCAGTGTTTCCATTTACATCAGTAAAGTATTCATCATCATCTTGTTTCTGATGGGTTTCTACAAAGCTGTTTCCTTCACAGGGTGAGGCAAACTGTTCCCTGTACATCACTGCACCAGGCGGTGTCTCATACATTGCAAAACTAAATGCATGATCGAATGCTCCATCAAACTCACAGAAGGCTTCATTAAACACCGGTGTCTGAAATTCCTGTCTGGAGATGTCAGCATCATCTGAACCTTTATGATGGACTTCCACAGGCGTCTGAAACTCTGCACGCATCTCCCAATGATCTGGTGTAGCACAGAAGTTTGGTTGTTGGGCTCCAGCTCCCGCCCTTGGAGTTCCTTCAGAAACATCCATGTTATCCTAAAATGTAAACAAAACAAAAAACACACACACACAGAAAAATGTGTTGAGTATTTATGAAAATGCCAGGTCCAACTACAAAAACATAAAACATTAAATGGCTTATGGCTCATCAGACAGATAACAATATTATTAATACTGTAGTTTGGAGCAGAGGCATTATCCCTAATTTTGATATGACATTTTTTTTTTGAGAATGGAGATAATTGTTAGAAACTTCAAAAAGAATATTTTTGTGAATTTCTTATGTATTTCTGTGTTTTTTCAACCTTTTGTTTTCCACTGTTTTTCAATGAAATTTGTCGGGGACACTTTGGCGATCATAAACAGCACAAAATTAATTAATTTCAATCAGTAAAAGTAAAAATAATCATACAATTATAAATTTTGGCTAAAAACACAATCTGTATTGAAATTGTACACAAAATCACGTTTTTGAGCGATTTTTGGGGTGACACGCAAGTACAAAATGTTACGTAACTTCAGAACCGTGTACCCGGACATCGCAAATTTGGTCTCAAAAGACACTTTGGCGATCATAAACAGCACAAAATTAATTAATGTTCAATCAATAGTAATATAGTGAATATCATAACTATTCTAAAACGTCGTCAGATCAATGGGGGGGAGGATCCATGTCAATCAATCAATCTTTTCTCATTTCTCCTCTATTCAATGTGTATCGTTTCTGCTTTGCTTTTTCTTGCTTCTGGGGCTTGCTGTGTTCGTTAATTAATCTTCTTCCGTCCCTCCCCCCAGCCTTTTTAGGTGTTAAATGATATACGTTAAGAGCAATCGCTTGCGAAAATTACATGTAGTTACTCCCAGGGAAGGGGGGGAAGGGGAGGGAGTGCTGAGGACTAAACCCTTATGCATGAAAAGGGACACAATATGGCATTGATGGATCCCTGGTCACCTCGGTGCCAATGTAACATACAAATTAAAGAGTTGAGCAAAAAATAACAATATCAGAACTACTTTCTAGGAAAACAAGCAATCATCATGATTGTGTCAAAACTTTCACAGCTATTTAATTTCATTTCATAAACCTTTGAGCATTTATCAGTATCAAAAATATAAATTAGTGCACTAAAATTCTTATTCAATTTGGCTTTACCAGGTTTGGATGAGGGGATGGCACTAAGGAGAGTTAGTAAGGTTCACAACTAATCTTTTTGCCCTTCTTTTTCTTATATATTTCTTACTTAAGCCATACCATGTGAATGTGGTCAAGTACATGTATCTAGGAAGAGTGGGGGGGGGGGGTGGGATCATTTCACTTTATTTCCACACTCTGTTTTATAATTAAAGACTGAACTTCCCTGTCAGATATCTACTACATTATGCCTTCTGCAAACGGTTATAATGTATCAGGGGATTACAGTACACAGCACTGCAAAGTACCAGTAAGCACATTTGCAAAAGACAAAGTCACACTAGATTTGAATTCGTCACTGAGACGAATTGGTGATCCACGTTACAGCTTCGATCATTAAATTTAAAGTAAATGGACAAACAATGTATAGCAATTATCATAGCATGATGAAATATGTCCCTTATCACCTGCAATTGTCTATCAAATAATATTTGAAAATTTGACGTTCGCGTAAACTTTGTCGCGACGCGCGGACAGTTAGGATTAGCACCAGTGATGACTTTTGACCTGACGTTACTGTGTACCAAGTTTTGTTATTTTAATCCACCCCATTCATGAGATATGCGCGAAATTCGATTTTTCTTTGTGACGTCATAGATGACGTCACAAAACTTTGGCATAGAAAGCGATGCCGGAAATGCTATCTACGCATCATTTGTTTGTGACGTCATAGATGACGCCACAAGTATTCTGCATTCAAAGTAACGCCTGAATTGTTATCTACGGATCATAGGCTATCAGAATGAGCAATACAAGATAGGGGTCATCGTTTATTCTCGAGAAAAATGACTGATTTAAGATTTAATTTTTAAACGTACGCGTACGCGTTCGTCGTGACGCCCGCACGCATATGATAAGCACGCGTGATGACTTTTGACCTGAAGTTACTGTGTACCAGGTTTGGTTATGTTACTCGACTCCAGTCATGATATATGCCCGAAATACGATTTTTCTTTGTGACGTCATAGATGACGTCACAACACTTTGGCATAGAAAGCGATGCCTGAAATGCTATCTACGCATCGTACTCTGTCAGAATAAACGATAAAAAGTAGGGGTCACAGTTAATTCTAGAGAGTTATGAGTCATTAAAAAATGTCCACTATTCACTACGCGCGCAATGCGCGCGCATTTACGGTTTTTGGAACTGTAAGCGATATTTTAGGTCCAGGTGGCCGGGAAAGGGTTCTAATTGATGTAGAATTCAGTCAGAAATCGAAATCTGTCGAAAAAATTACGTTATTCGGTCGGAAAGGGGGTGCGCGCGAAAAAACGCGCGCGTACGTGCGCGCACAAAAATGCTCCAAATGACCTCAAACGTATGCTACTGTTAATACGAAGTCATTTGGAGCATTTTGAAACTTTGACGCGCCCGTACACGCTCGGGGAGACGCGCACGCGCACGGGGTATGGACGAAAAGTTGACCCTTGACCTCAACTTGACATCAGCTAAAGTTCATTGTTTTATTCGACTGCCGGCTCGAGATATTGCAAATGTAAGTTAACTTTAACTTTTCGTAAATGACGTCATAAATGACGTCCTGATGTTTTATGACATTGACAGGTAGGAGAATCCCTAGATATTGACATGGGAGATAACTATGCTAAGTTACACGATGATTGACGATGGCGTTAATGAGATATCTGTTGCACAAGAAATGTCCAGAAAGAAACACGAATAAAAAAAGAAAGATTTTGACGAAATCTATGGTGATCCGCGGTTACGTGGATCACCAATAAATCATACATATAGTTGAAGTCATTTGTTTGCTTCCAGTCTAATGACCATTACTTAACTTTTACACGATTAGAGCAAAATCAAAATGTTAACATCCACCACACTTACATTTACCTCAATTGTATATTTGGGTGTCAACAAATCATTGAATGATCAAGGTTTGTACTGGATGCAGGAAAAAAATCCATCTGAAGAGAAGTAAAGAAAAACAGGAAAATCGAAGATAAATTAGTGAGTGTGAAAGTTTTGAGGATAGCAAAATTTCAAACTTATGTAAGGTTACTCGTCAGGGCTTGACCTTTACTTTTTTTTAGGGAGCCAGCCGGGCTCCCCAAGTACATTTTTGGGGAGCCCGTGTGAGTTTTGGGGAGCCATATTTACCTCGTCATTTAATTCAGGTCATGATATACAGAGAGTACTAAAGTTAGGGACAGTGATTTTCCGTTTTACCGTTAAATCAAACGGAAAATCCGTTTGGTTCTTGAACTTTTTATGTAACAATTCATGAAATTCACCTTTGCAAAACGGAATTCATGTTTTTGCTGGGTAAATTTTCTATGACAAAACGGAATTTCCATTTTTAGATCAAGTTGAAACGGAATTACAGGTTTTCAGAAATGGAAAAGACCATTTTTTGAAAAGGAAAATCACTGTCTCTATAAAGCGCACAATTGGTTTCTGTACAAAGGTACGGTCAGTGGACGTAATCTCAGTGAAACGGAGTAAACAGCAGAATACTTGCCCGATTAAAAGTTTTGTTTGCCCCCAAAAATAATATTGTGTGTGTGTGTGGGTATTCATTTACTTGATATCAATTGTCAATATCAGTGTTTGAATTTTTATAAACCATATCATGTTAAGCATATTATTAGGATTCAGCAACTGCAGGCCTATAGCAACATGTATAGGCCCCTACTATGCATATGGAGGCAATAAAAACTTCACGAGGTATCCCAAAATGTATGTGAATGCATACAATTTTTGATAAACCTAACAAAAAATGTTGGAAAATGAAAAGGGAAAATGGACTTAATGTAACGTTTCAGTGTCTATTTCATTCCCCAAAATTTGCTTAAATTACACGGTTCTTATTCAAAATCATTTGAGATGATTTTCTGACCAGAAACACTCCTTCTGAAACTTGAAAATTTAAATTAACAAGCACAGCTTAGGCTAGCCAGACTGCCAGGAAAACCAGTGAACATGACACTGCACCTGGCCATTCTCTGGGCCGCCAGCCAAGGCTGGATTTCAGTGAAGGCTGTTTCCAGCTGCTCCAAGTTCGCCACTTTTTGGCTTAACGCCTCCAAAAAATCAGGTTAGAATTTCAGAAACATACTTATTCAAAAATATCTGAAAGTAAATTATCAAAGGCGAAGCGTAGTGAGCGAAGCGAACGCAGCTCTCGCAACGTACGGCGGGGGCCCAGGGGCACCCGGAAGCTCCGGGTTTTAGCATTTTAAAGGGGTATAGGAAGTCATTCTGTACCAATTTGATAGAAAAAGGAAGCCATTATGGAGTACCAATTTGATAGAAAAATGAAATAAAAACTATACAAAGCAATGTGTACTTTATCAACACTTTTTGTGTATAGGCCTGTACACCACAGTGGTAGTAAAGTCAGCCATGGGGGGGGGGGGATACTTTTCACACTACTAACCTGAATTGAACACAATATATTTTATTTCTAGTGACTGCCTCATTAAAAGCTAGTTTTTATTCCTTGGACTAGTCTATGAAATCAGGAAGGGGGGTGGGGGACAAGAAAAGAAGAACAATAAAAGGAAGATTAACCAAAAAATAAAAAGGAAGGAAAAGAAACAAAAATTAAGAAGGAGGAGGAGGAGAAAAATAAAAGTAAAGAAAAGAAAGACAAAGAAAAGAAAAAGAAAAGGGGAAAGAGAGGAGAAGAAGAAAAGGAAAAGGGGAGAGAGGGGAAGGAGAGGAGGCGGAGGAGTAGTAGAAGGAAGAGAAAATAAGAAAAGATGAGAAAGAAAAAAGAACAAGAACTTAAAAGGAAAAGAATAAAAAAAATGGAGCTGTAATATGGCTATAATAATTGATGTCCTAGCAATGTAATTATAATACATTTTAGTTTTTAGATGCAGCATCAGTAAGAAAAAAAAACACACCAAAGACAGCATTGTTATTTTCTCAGAAATGTTTTGACCTCTAGCAGTGGACTTTGAACTCAAGTCCCCACTCAATCCCCAATGGAATGTCCGGGCTCCGAGCCAAGGACGGTAACATGAATAGAGGATTATCACGCCCATTGTTTAGTCTAGATACCACGCCCCATGTGAGACAAGGGCCACGCAGCCATGTAGTTTTGGCTATCATAACTCTGATTATTCATGAATAATGGTTTGGCAGTCAGACTAAAAACTAGTACGCCCACTTGCGCCCGCTAATTTTGCGTCTTTGGGAAATCTCAAGAAATTGTCGGATATTTAGCTAGCCTTTGCTCTGCAAAAACGACCATTTTCTTTCTTTTACTGATTTGGTATTTTTTAGGAATGACAGGGTGGAAAGTTATAAATAACAGGCTAAAAACTTAAGGAGCCAGCCGGGCTTTTCAATAGGTTTTTTGAGGAGCCTGCGGAGGTTTTGGGGAGCCAATGGCCACCGGGCTCCCGCTAAAGTCGAGCCCTGCTCGTAGAATTAAAATAAATTTGGTGTAAGTAAATCTTGCATGACTGATAGTCACACACACATAAAAAAAAACAAGGACAATGCAAAGCTTGCCATAGCATCCCCTCACCGGGTACAAATAGCATACATATGCATATTTAATGAAGTGTGAACTTTGCCCTTTGGCATACACACTTGGAGATCAAAATCTGTATAACATTACTAGTCATCAAACGGAACATGTAATTAGCATTAGCTATTCTTACATATTTAATGAGTACATTGTCATGAGGAACAATAATTCATCATATATGGTCATGTGTCATATGGTGGGACCCCCAAATACCTGGTGGCGTTACATTTTTCAGTCCTCTTCTTAATTGAACTTGATGCATGAGAGCTATTCTTCATCCAATTTTCATGAATTTGGGTTCATTCTGCAGCAAAATTACTGTGCTTTTGAAATCTGATAAACAATCTTGCATTACACTTTGTTTAATCAGTGAAAAATGCAAAAATTTTAACAAGGGTAAATCTGGTGGATAAACGGAGGAGGAGTATGTACAATCTCTATGGGAAAATTTCAAATTCACCTGTACTTTTGTTTTTCCTACTATTTGCAGCAGATAAACTATCTTTGAGTTATATGCATCTGACTAACTCGACACATATTGTACTTAACAATTCTCACAAGTAAAAATGACATTGTCTTCTAGGTCATTAATTACTTAATTAATGTCTGGTGTAGCTTATGCTTGCCATTGACTTGTACACATTATGAAGCATAAAAGTACTGCATGTAAGGACACACATGTATGTTCACTTCAGGGCTACAGTTTGGTTGAAACTTTCAAATACCCTCTACTGATCCATTTACTAAATAATATTCTACTAATTAATCTCTAAAATTTGTTAATTAGATTTAGTAAACTGTTTCTTTAATTAAAGTGTAATTAATGTTATTGTTACAAATCACAACACAATTTTACACATATTTTGCCACACCCTGTATCACTTCATCTGAAATTTGAAAAGTAGTAAAACCATACATTTTCTTACAGTGATAGGCTAACATTGTGGAGCTTCATTTTAAAAAATTGTCAAACTTTGATATCTGAGCTATATAGTAGTATTTGAGTGGACAAATAAACACCCTAGAATACAAAAGTTTGAAAGTTTATGCTGCCCCTGGCAAGATATGAATGAATAAACAATTAAAACTCGGGGCGAGTAAAAATAACCTAGATCTACACACAGTAAGTCTATGGGAAGAAATGGGGAGGTGAATCCGGCGAACTTACGATTTTCACTTTTTTAAAGATTGTGTCAGGGATGTGTAAGTCCATTACTTCCCTTAATTATCAATACCAAACGGTAGTTTAGTACTTACAAATGGTGTGTTGAAAGTTTGAGATCCATACGTTATGAATTTGTTGTTTTATGAGAAAAACTGATAATGACATGTTACCAGAATGTTGTTCTTTCCGTGAGTTTCAATTTTGCTCAAATTGCGAATCGCGGTTATTGTGTAACGTCGGAAGACCAGCGCAGCGCGCTGATTAGTCAAACGGCTAACCTCCGCACGACATTTAGCTAACGGCTGATCGGACAATTTTGGAACGGCACATGCACGTTTAACCTCATGATTTTTTAAAATGCTCCCGAGTAATTTGAAAAAGTATGAAGTTTAACCGTCCAGATTTTCACCAAAACTCAATATTTTACCCAAAGTCTCTATGAGAGGTGTTTATTTATATTAATCTTCACATTGGACATGATTTCAGCTGATTTCATTCGTCTAGATGTTTTTTGACGTGCAAATCAATGACACAATCTTTAAAGCACTAAATAATCATTTTGAAATACAATTTTTTCAGGGCTTCATTTTTAGACCTTATCAAAGACACTGGTAGCATGGGGATTCATGCAGCTGAGATTTTTTTAATTGTGGTAAATGTTAACCTATCACTTTAAAGACACTATATAACACTGTGGAAGACCCGTTTGAAAAATTGTTGAACTTTGCTACCTGACATATCTGATAGTGTTTGAATGGACAAATAAACACCCTAGAACACAAAAGTTTGGACAGTTATGCTGTCACTAGTACAATATGGGTCCGAGATAGAAAAAACAAATTGGCCACATTAATTTCTATCCGGGCCGATAGAAATTCTGCAGACACAGCAGTCTATGGGGGAAAGGGAATGGTCTTCAATGATTTTATACTTCATTTTAAAGCACTTAATGATGCGTTTCTTAAACTGCATTATTTGTTCATGGGCTTATTGTTTAGACCATTTGTAGAGACATTGGTAGCATGGGAATCATGCAGCTGAGTTTGTCAGCACTGAAAACAGTGATGTAATAAATTGATTCATTGTGTCTTCTCTTAGTATATTTAGATCGCCAACTGCAGATCTATAATTTTAAACAACATAGTCAGAAAAAATGGAACCAGCGACTCGCCTCCCAACCCCGTCATCTTACAGCTATCCGGGCTGCGGACAATACCACCGAGCTATATCGCTGGTTACCGGCATTGGGCCACGACGAACAAGGAACAAATACCAAGGATCACATTTCATGACATTGTTATGATTAAATAGTTCCAAGGCCGAACATTTTATATTATGATTATTTAAATGAAATGGGATTATTCGAGAGGTGAAATGCGATGTAATAAATTGAATTCATTTGATCTCTAAGAGACAAATGAATCGAATTTATTACATCGCATTCTCACCTCGTCTGAATAAATCCCTTTCATTAATAATCACTGAAAACAGTGTTATACGATGCCTTTAAAGCTGAAAGTGGGCTCTTTTATACCATGACATCAATTTTGAGCCTTGACGTAATACTGACAAGTGAAAGGAGTTGTCATCAATATCACAAAATTATACATTTTTGTGATATTACCCTTTAATTTTTTTACACACCCTGTATAGGCACTTGACCTTGGCTGATGGAGATTCTCTGAAGTATAAGCTTTCAGAAAATGTATACTTTTGTTGGTTTCTGATAACTACTTTTTGAGTTATATTGGTTCAAATGCAAGAAGTGACAAAATTCTTAAATTTGGTGCCTGTATAACGCAAAGGGGTCCCACCATACAACACATGACCATATAGAGGTATCTACTTACACACACAGTGACTTAGCCAAACTATTTCTGGATCTAGAGAAAAAGATCTTTGAAAATTACCTACTTTTGGCCCTTTATGGCCCTCCTGCTGGGCCCCCGGGCCCCCGGGGGGGGGGGGGGGGGGGCGAGGGCTACCATTTGAGGACCCTTGAATCTTCACCCCTTAAGGATCATTCCTGAAAAGTTTGGGCTAAATCCAATCATGAGTTTAAAAAGAAGATGAAAATGTGTAAAAGTTTACGCAGGACGCACAATGGACGACGGACAAAAGCGATCGCAATAGCTCACTTGAGCCCTGAGCCTTCTGCTCAGGTGTCATACCAAAGTATGTCCATTTATTGACTTGTGCACACAGCAATGGGATTGTGCATTGAACATATAGCACGAAAAATGCGTATCTAGGCGTTCAGACACCCTACCGTCATGTAACAGTTTTCAATGTGATAATTTTGTGGAAGTGATCGAGTTAAATTTGATCATTTTTCAAACTGAATTCTCCCAAATGGGAGAGCACCAGTTTCAACATAAACAAAGACTGGCTAAAATCTCTCCCTTACTGCCTGGCTGACATGATGAACATTTCATTTCAAGTTGAATTTATTCATTGACATGATTGAAAATGAAGTTATTCCATCATCCATGCAATATATACATGCATAAAGAAATGCGTTTGGAGAATCGCACACATAGCCAAGTCAAGCTACCCCTCTCAGTCTCATGTCATGACTCGCTCGAGTGAGCGAGTTTATATTTAGATTTCCACGTCCATTATCAAATACAAAGGACCGGTCATATGGAATGACTTGCCGAGTGAAATAAAAGAAAGTTCATCTTTTTTGTCTTCATTTAAACATAGATCTAAATACAGAACACATATTGCAAATTTTACATCATGATTTGTATTGTATATTGTCACTGTTGCCTGCAAGTACTGTTTTATTTGTCTTGTTTCTGTTTTTTGTTTGTTTTGTAATATTTGACTATTTTAAAATGTAACAGATATAAGGGGTTCAGCTCCAATAGGTCAATCGGCCTTAGCTTTACCGTCCCGACCACGCTTGGGAGCGACCCGCAGTAAAGTCTGTCGCCTTTACGATCGCTCGGGGTAGCGGTGGTTTGGACCGCTGTTTGCTGCAAGACATGAATTTTGTGAAATGAAAAATTTATGTACTGTGCAAAAGCCA
>JZLH01S0387561.1:26934-42520 GCA_001188425.1 Eucidaris tribuloides | reverse complement strand
TTTCTCTCATTGTTCTGCTTTTATTAAAACCAACTTGATGTCAGGGTGAACCTTGCCTTTAATAGTTTGGAGTTTGGTGTTTTTCCTTTCACAAGAATTGTCAAATGAGACTGTGTCAGTGTGTGGTCTTAGGTCAGGACCAATCTAGGTTATTATTTATTATGTAGAATCCTGCTCATTAAAATAGTTACTTAAAGGCACTATATAACAGTGTTTCCAGTTTAAAAATCTGAGCTGCATGATTCCCCATGCTACCAGTGTCTCTGACATGGTCTAAAAATGAAGCCCTGAAAAAATTGCAGGTTAAAACAATCAGTAAGTGCTTTAAAAAAAAGTAAAAATCATTGAGAGACCATTCCAGCTTTCCCCCATAGACTGCTGTGTTGTAGAATTTCCTATCCCTTGATAGGAAATTAATGTGCCAATTTGAATCTGCGCATATTGTATTAGTGACAGCATAACTGTCCAAACTTTTGTGTTCGAAGGTGTTTATTTGTCCATCCAAACACTACCAGATATGTCAGAAAGCAAGGTTTGACAATTTTTTAAATAAGGCTTCCACACTGTTATATAGTGTCTTTAAACTTTAAGGCATCGTATAACTATAACGATACTTCCATTTATAGAAATGTGAACTACATGATTTCCCATGCTACAAGTGTTTTTGATAGGGTCTAAAACTGAAGCCCTGAAAAAATTACAGTTCAAAATGATCATCAAGTGCTTAAAAAAGTAAAATTCATTCAGAGACCATTCCAGTTTTCCCCCATAGACTGCTGTGTTGCACAATTGTTATCGTCTGAGAACACTTTATGTGCCAATTTTTATCTGTAGGCCCCTACATATTTTAAAAGTGACTACATATTTTAAAGTTGACAACACTAACTGTTCTGAACTTTTTGTGTCTAGATATTATTTGTCCATTCAACACTGTCAGATATTGTGTTTAGATAGCAAAGTTGACAATTTTTTTAAATGGGTCTTCTACAATGTAATGTCTTTAATATTTATATGGTCTGAAAGCAGATTTTATGTGATATTTTTATATGTGACAATAAATTATCTGTAATCCTTGTCTCTTTAAGATTACTTTTATATTTAAGAATCTGACAATTTAGACATGATAATCTGCAATGTTTCAATTATGATTATTTGATAAATTACATTTTTTTCCTGTTTACAGAAAAAGCAGTACAGATCAGATGATGATGCACAAACATATACCAGGATTTGTTTTAATTTACATGTTTATAAGGCCGCAGTCGCTATAACAAGGACCAATGACCGATCAGACTGACTTTTAGATCATGGTGGGGCCGCATAGTGCCATAGACGTTCGATTATGTACAGAACAAGAAGAGTCCGTCTTCCATCTGAATCTGATTTCGACAACTGTGTCACGTCTCTGCCAAGCCAAGTGCGGACCGTCAGATGCCATGGGCCCGCCTGGACCGTCCTCTTCCCTCATCTGCAAACGACCCAGTTCCGCACTCACCGTAGAAAATCTCCGTCTCCACGAGCAGGCAGTCGCACAGGAGGAGAAATCCCTCTCGAGACACGGCAGTGGCCACTCCTCCCACAGACCAACGTCCAGGGGGTCGCTTGGACCAGTCAGGACTCCCGGTAGGGCATCCCCGATCCGTATGGGCTCGGGCAAGGCCAACCGAGCAAGTGTGACAGGGGTGCAGTCTCCTGGTATCGAGCCACGGAGGACAGGAAGTGGAAAGCCCCTTCCTCCTATCGGGGGAGAGAGAGGTGAGGAGCCGGTTGGTTTGGAAGCGGACAGCATCGCGCAGGAATTTGGTGAACAGGTCCAGATGGCTTTGCAACGAGGAGTGGAAAACCAGGATTTACAATTGCAGGGTAGGTTTTGCAAGAAAGTAGATTAACTTAATTTTACCAGAGTTGGTGATTTTGTTTTGATAGATTTATGAAAAAAAAGATTTTTAAAATTCAAATCAGATTACAAAAAGAAAAAAATCAGGTAATTAGAAAAAGCGGGAAAAGGTTTTGATTTGAAAACAGCCATTCCATGTAAGTTTGTAAGTAAGTTTGGCTTGTGACTTTTGTGACGTAAAAAATGTGTGACTTGCCTTACATTTACAAGGAATGGCTGAAAACATTTTATCAATCTGTTATGAAAATAAATCAAAACACTTTGATCATTTCATTTCTAAAGTAAAACATGCACAGATATTTTTATTTTGCTTTAAAGTGGGCTTTAATAGCGAGAATTAATGTCTGCAATTTTATTGCGTTTTCATTCACTTTGTGAGGAAGTGAACATTTTTGGAATTTTTTAGTTGTGAAATCAACGAAAATAAATCACCAGCGAAATATTCAATCTACACAGTCGTTCCAGGTGTATGAAATGTGTTAGAACTACGTGTATAATCATCACATTCTTTGTACACAGGGCATCCTTATTACAGCTTGTTGGGTGTGTGAAAACAGTACTGATTGATATTTCCATTGAATTTCATTCCCAGACCAAACCAGATTATCAGTCTCTCGAGAGGGACACGATGATGGAGATACCGTGATGTCGGTCAGATCGGCGCGGACGTCGGCGCGTTCTGAGAGGTCGGTGTCATTCAGAGATGACACAGAAAGGTATGCCTCGTACTAAAGATAATATCGTTGGTATAGAACCAGAAAGGCATTAAAGGTAACTGACATGATTGGGGGTAGTTGACTCATTTCAAAATAATGTCCATCAGTATGCCATGTAACAGACAAATTTGTAGGGTACATGTAGCCTTTTATGGGGATTAAATATATTGTGCCCCGATAAAATTAAACTGCTGGCCTGTTCATGCTTGATTCGCCTTAATTAAACATACTCAAGACTAATCCTTCCAGCCAGGAGATCCACTCCAGCTGGTGCACATTTGGCTTATCTTTCAAACAGGTTGGTTCTAAAGACATTTTTTATTTCTCCCAATCATGTCACTGAGCTTTAACGCAATACACATTGACAACTAGAAGGGTGTTAATGCCTTTGACTTTATACAGTGATGGAGCCCTTTTGGTTCTCAACAGGTTCTGCATTAATGCTTTTCTGGTTCTATACCGATGATATACACACTTACTCAAAATGTCCCAGATACTCTTACTAAGAAAAGAAACAAAAGGAGATATAAATAAATACTGTACCAAAAGAGGTTGTGATAACTGTTTCCCAGACATATAACAAAAATAGAAGAGTATTTAAAGTGGACTTGGATCTTTCAACAGTGTTAAAACTCTGGATATTACCGAGGAACTCATTCCATGAAATTGGAGCAGCATGAGAAACACGGCATATGTTTTTGTGAAGACTGGAGGTACAATAAATCCTTCCTGCTACACTGTAGACTGTAAATTTCTTACAGGTTCATATTTTAAGAGTAAATTGTAAGATATAGTGATACTAAATTGTGAAAGCTTTCATATGCGTGCAGTAAAATTTTGAATATGATGCAAGATTGCACTGGTAAAATAAGAGGAACTGATTCATGTCTATCAGCATGATATGTAATGAAGTGCACGAAATTTTACGTACTACACATTATCAGAATAGCCATCTTGTTAACGTGAAAAGTTCAATCAATGACAATGTAGAAGACTTTGTTGAAAACACTTTAAGTTCATTCTAATATTATGCAGAGCTGCCAAGTAGCATGATTTTCCATCATTCAAAGTAAGAAAATATGATTTTTTTTAAATTAAATACTGTATGTTTTCTCTTAAATTTGATAGGCATGCGTAATATGCGTAATTTACCCATTTATTTAACAAATGTGTTTTGCTGTGCATCAGTTTGTTTCTTGCTCAGCAGAGGTTGGCAGCTCTGCTTATTCAATCATAAGGCAATATGTTATAATTAAACTAAACAGGTGCTCTTAGGAAACAAAACCCAGGAGAGTATATTTTTTTTATATACACATAGCAACTGCACTACATTTAAGCCTCGATTCCTCTGCGATACAGAAAACAGAAAAAATCACGGAAATGGGAGGTTTAATGTCGAAAATGGGAAATGTAATGCTGAAGTAATAATTTTAAAATTGGTAGTAAATTACAAAATAAACATATATTAAAATGTCTTCTATCATTCTTTAACTAAATAATACATTACCAAACATGAGAGTGACTTAAATCACCCTAGCCAAACCCTATGCAGGACCTTCTGCCGGCCGTCTTCCTCACTACCATGACTACGGCTGCTCTATTTCACTGAGGCTGAGTTGTAATCATCCAAGTATTAGTAATATGTGGAGTTCACATTACGTTATGTTGAGTAACATGAAAAATCACGGGAAATAGAAAATTTGAAAAACGGAATTTTGATTTTGTAAAACATAGAAATGGAGGCCTTACACTATATATACGTAAATCTATTACTGTACACGCCAATATTTTCGCGTAGAGATATTTTCACGTTTTTGGACTAACTTTCAAAATTCGCGCATGCTAATTTTCATGATTTTAGTAGTGCTTTCATTAGTGTGAATAGACAAGAACCAAAGTTGAAATTTTTGCGATAACTGACTCGTGAAATTCGCGAAAATAAAACCACCGCGAAAATTACCATGTATACAGCATTATATCACTATGCCTGAAATGTCAATTTCCCACAGAGCCCATTCTACAAATGCAAACGGAAGGACAAAGAGAGCCTATAAGTCGCCAGCAGTGCGAGAGGTCAACAGGACCACACTGAGTGATGGAACAGAGAAGATTTCCATCTCATGCGCTACAGAGACCGAGTGGAGTTGGTTAGAAACCATCAGATTACTGGGCAAATCCGAAGAAGAGTTAATCGCATTGTCAGGTCAGTATCAAAAAGGGTTGCAGGTTTTTGTCATCTTTTCGCAAAAAGTGGTAAAAATACCCTCTCTTTTCACACTTTTTCATTATTTTCATCACTTGGGCAAATTTTTAGGACAAATTACAAAAACTAACAAATTTTAAGCCTCTATTTCCTGGCAACATATTTCCATACCATATTTGATTTTCTAGATTGTGTTTGTTTTATGTGTATGCGTTTACAAAGTACTGAAGCTCATTAGCATTAATTTTCAGACTCATAAATTCTATTTGGTATCCCATATGCTGGTGAATATAACATGACCAAGATTGGATACCAAATTAAGCAATATTACACTATAAACAATGACCACTGTATTATGAAATGCTGAGCTTTATGTCTACTTTCTTTGCAAAGCACTTAGTCCAGACCTGCCAGCTTTTCTTCATTTAAACGGACAATTACTGTTTTTCATAAAACAAATAACACTTTTTAACCATGTGTTGGACTTTGTCCCTACAGTATTTCTGCGGATATGAGTCTATAAAATTTTTTTATAGGGTCTTTATTTTGCAAGGTTTCCTTCCATTTTATCCCTTTTTCTTAGGGTATAGAGTTGGCAGGTATGCAAGTCTGTCTGACACTTTGTTGTTTTTTTTTGGCGTCATGTCACAGGAAAAGTCAGAACCAAGACTCCGACGAAGTCGGCCATGTCCAACGCCAGCCGTGCTTCGTCCATCACTGAGGCTGACCTGCTCCAATTAAGAGAGGGCAGCAAATACATTGACCAGGAAGAGCTGGAGGATGTGAATGAGGATGGGGCGGAGACGGCTAGATTAAAAGAAGAGGCGTCGGTGCCACCTCTGGATCTGGATACAGGGTCAGAAGTAAGAAATTGTAAAGGATCATATAATTTTGCTAATACCCTTTAAATTGCCAGTAGGGCAGTCATCAATTTCATAGTATAGGATTGCTTTCAAAATTGTGCTATGCATGTGGAAATTAAGACACAGTAGTACAACGAAAATAGGATAAAGTGTTGGTACTACTCTCAAGGAAGTCACTTCAACAATTTTACAGTGCATTTTTATATCATATTGTATATTTTTGGGGGGTATGTTGTAAATATCTTTGTGCTGTACTCATTAAGTTGGTGATATATACGTATGTACTGTATTGTTGAAATATCTTTTGATGTGCTTTTATGAATGAATAAAATGGAAATTGAAAGTGAAGTTATAATGCTGGACATGGTTTCAACATTACAAATTTACCATCTAATTTTTGTAACAGAGATGGAAGAGTTTGTGATAAAATTGTCCATCGCATTGGAAATGTGATATTTGTACAGGCAAAGTTTTGGAGCTGTCAGCTTTATTAAATGTCTGTGAACATTTTTTTTATTTAATGGTTTATGCAAAAGGCTAGGGAAACAAAATTGTTAACTTTGAGGAGGATATCAGATTGAATATTCCATATGTCACATTTTTATATCCTTTTGTGAATTACCCAGTATTTTATATCCTTTACTGTGGAATTGCCCAGTTTTTATACTTTTTACTGTGGAATTGCCTATAGCTAGCATCTAGTTGCACTACAGTGTGAGGCATCCTTTCTTCTTCAAATTTCCAAGTGACTTTTTTAAAAATGCTGTTTTCAATTTTTTGCCTTCATTGTTCTCCCCCTCAAAGTTTTCTGACGACGAACTGATGGGACCGCCTTCCGACCTGCAAGTGCCGAACATTGGACCCCCGCGCATCATCAAGTACCAGCGCGAGTCGGAGCAGGTGCCCATCTCCAAGAAGTACATGGATGCCGCCCACATCGTGGGAAAGAAACTCGACATCGACATCGATGACCTCGACTCCACGGACATGCCGAACGAGAGAGAAGACCGGGAGCTGGAGGAGAGAATTAAAGGGAGCCGAGGCCGGGACCAGGAACAGCAGGAGAGAGAGGACCTGGAACTGCGGGTGAAGGAGAGCAGGAGCTACAGGAGCGCGAGCATGATGAGCGACAGTAGCGGGCAGACGCTGCCCCTGTCCACGGTCGGCGAGGTCTGCGAGTTTTGCGAGCAGGAGGTGAAACCTTTCCCGACCCTGGAGATGCAGAAAACGATGGATCCTGTCGATGTAAATATGTGAAGTTTTGTATTGAATTTTACGTTTGTGAATATAGTATGTTATAATATCGTCGTGGTGTCATGGTGTAGTGGGTCGTTCTCAGCCTTTCACGCGTGAAATGCTGGGTTCGATTCCCATCACGCGCACATTCATCCATCAGCAAGGTGATTTATCCACATTGCTGCTCTGCACCGTGAAGTGAAATAAGGACCTGGTGGAAACTGGTGTTAACCTAAAAGCAAGACCATCTGGGAGAATAGTGTTTGTCACTGGAGAGGCTACCCTGGATAAAGAATGTGTTATTATTACTGCTATTATGTTTTTAAGTTATCATAGAAGTAGCTTCTTCTAGAAGGTTCAACAACTTATGTAATACTACAAAATTTTGTCATCTCAGCAAATAAAAAAATCCTCCTTATGTGATGTTGTTGTCTATTGATACATTTTTGTGGATGTAGGAAACAGCATCTAGGAATATATTATAATATGATATTAATTTTTTTTCCAGTTGTACTGTTGCAAAGACTATCAGGACCTTGTTGAATATACCATGGAGAACACTCCGTTGTCGCAGCACCCATCTGATGAGCTGATCGACATTGCGCCCCACGCGCCGTACGGCAGCAAGCAGGCGCGACGGGCCGCCAAAGAGCGGGCTGCCCAGAGGATGCGGGACAGGGAAATGGCCCGGCAGCGGGCCGCAGGTACCAACCAGGCCAACTTCTACGCATGTAAGTTCAATGAATATGCATGGATGCAAACTACATCATGCATATGCATTTAGAATGTGATTATATGACCAGAGTGATTCAAGAAATATGGGCTTTCCAGAGTAAAGTGAGTTTTTAATGGAAATTATTGTTTCAGTGGAAATTAAGACTATAACTAGTCAGACCAAAATGAGCCAATTTATTCAATTTTCTGCCAGGAGATAACTTCAGCCAAATTGGCCCCTAATTTGTAATAAACTATGCATTAACATTTACACTTTGGATTTTATCCAAACAAGGATGGAACAAGTTGAGTAACAATTTATTTTTTTTATGAAAACAAAATTTGCACAGGCAGATTTTTGTCGAGCTTCTCATGGAGTGCAAGTGAAATCTTTATTAAACTTCTGTTTTTCTTTGTATGAGGGTCTATATCAAAGATCAAAGGAATATTATTGTAACTTTGAGGAGAATTTTTCAATTTTATCATCCATATTATCTTCTTTCACCACTTTACTGTGGATAAGTTGATTTATATCTAACTAGAGACATAGCACACATTTTTGCCCCTGTAAATATAATTTCAGAGAGATAAATAATGTGGCATGAAAAACAAAATTATCTTCAAGTTGCACATTCAAAAAATGTTTCTTTTTGTAGTACGTCATTGTAAAATATTATTAATAATGATGATTTATTTTGCATCATTGAAATTATTAGGAAGTAATAAACTAATCACCAGGTATAATTGTGTGCTATACAGGGTCGCCCAGGAATAAAACACATTTAAAACATCACATAATTTCACCACCAGAACTCTGAATTAACAACAAAAAAAGGAAACATTCAACCAACCTAAGCAATCTTGGTAAAAATTTTCTTCTTTGGTCCCAGAAATTGAAAGTATTTGACTCTATGTTCTGTTTTTTCTGAGCCACCCTGTATTATTTACATGTGTATGCCACACTTATTGGTTTCAGTCAATCATTGAAAATCTATGCTTGATTGATATTAACACAGGATAAGTGTGCATAGTCCAGTGTCATTGCACATGTCATCCTTCAAAATGACAGTTTGGGGGTGGGGGCCCGGGGGGGCACTTAGTATAATTGTGTGATACGTATGTGCCGCGGTTGAGACCCCCATTTTCAGCCCAAATTTCCGTTCCAGAGCATCTCAATTTCCGATGTCACAGAAAAATTTTGATTTTTCCAGTTCCAGAGACCCCCAAATTTGCCGTTCCGCTTCTGATTTTTCGCTCAGCCGCGCCGCGAAGTAGCGCGGCCGAGCCAGAGCATTGCCATATATTTCAGCACGGCGCGCCGGAACTTCGCCGCGGTGCAGTTCCAGAGCATAGCATTTTGAGGTTTTCTGAAGCCTTAGTTCCAGTTCCAGAGACCCCCATTTTTCGCTCAAGCCCGTTCCAGAGCCCCCAATTTTCGATTTCGGTGCGGCACATAGGTATCACTTTGTAAGTCGAGTGCCCCCCAGGGGGTGGGGGATGGTTCAGGGGGAGGTGGGGATGGGGTTAATCCAGGAAGAGGACCAGTGGAGATGGGGAGGGGGGATGGGGGGCGAAATTTTTTTTCCCACGACATTGACGAAATAAACCGCTGCAAAAACAAAACCGTACTGCGGGTTTCGAACCCGGGTCAAAACGCGCAGTCAATACAGTGCGCTATCCAATGTAGCCACACAAAGCAACTCGACTGCAGACGTCTTCTTTAGCAATATGTACCAACGGTTTCGATAGTGCGAGACGTTAAAACCGTAGTGAAAGTATGCATGCGCCGTGTGAGAAAATCTCGTGGGAATAAAATATAGCGAATGGGGGGAGGGGGGGGGGGGTTAAGGTGGGGATGGACTGCAGGTCATGACCAATGTAGGGTCCTCCACTCACTGATATATGGGCAATTCCACGTAAATGGGAATTTTTGGAAATGAATGTACAAGTGGAAATTAAGACTACCTAGTACCATGAGAATATTCTAAATTATGGAATCTTCTGTCAATGAGATATCTCAATTAAATTATATTGCACAGTGACCTATAGCACATTTTCAAAGGCTGTCTGTACAAATTTTGTATGCATGTTCATAACAAGGACAGAAGAATTTGTGACAAAATGTTCCATCCCAATATGAACATGATATGGGAAATTTGTACACGTATATTTTTGTGGGACTTACGATGTAAAGTAAAAGTCATCTTAATTAAAGGGTTTTTTTTATCTTTTTAATTGAAAAGTCCACCTGAAAAGCCGAAAAAACAATCAAAATGTGACTGTAATAATGATTTCTGATTTGACAGTCCATATCACATTTTTATGCCATTTACTGTGGAATTGCCGGTATATACATGATGGAAGAGACAAAAATCAAAATAGAGGGAAGGGAGCTTGGACAAAATTAATTAAATACATTATATGAAGTGCTATGCAATTTAGTGTTCATACTAAACATTGAACCACTGGCTGTCTTTGTTTGGATCTGGTATGCACAAGGGGAAAAAATATTGAAATTTGCCAGATCAGGAAGACTGTAAATCCCATAGTAAATTTAAATTGTGGAGCATCTATTTCAATGAAATCTGTGACATATGATTAACTACTGTAGGTGAAGTATTTTTCTATTATGTAAATCAGCCAGAAGCAAAAATGTGCCTATGATTTTCTAGTTTGCACATTTACATTCTTAACCCATTGAGGATTAAGAACGAGATTTCTTGGGCTGGGGTCGAATATAGAGAAAGCATGTCATGTTAAAATCAAATAGTCTTTGACAAGTCAATACATTTAATATAAATCAATGCAGATTACCTGAAATCAAACCAAATTTTGTTGAATGAGAGCACCATAAGTCATACTGGATCAAAGTATGTTTACTTGTGGGTTTTGCCTGCATCAGAGCTGCTTATTCCATGTCCCCATACCTAAAAAAATATGTTTAATTAATTTATAATGAGCATAAAAAATTTAAGCTTTGATACTGGCTCTGAAGTAAAACATTTGTAATGACACTGGACTGTGCAAAATGTAATATATTTATTTTGATGTTGTGCATTGAAACATACTATACCTTTTGTTTATCTGGAGTGAATGTGTGTTTTGTTTACTACTAATAAAAATCTGAAAGAAATTCCACTGTGTGTATCTAACACAGTTAATAAAATGCTAATGAAATTAGTTTTGCAGAATTTATGATGTGGATGGATGGAATCTAATAAAAACTACTAGTATGTCAAACATCTACAGTGTGATAAAATTAATCAAATGTATAATCATAGTTTGCACCAAGTAAAATTACTGAGTATAAATGACTGATTACCAGTTGAAAACATGGTTATTTTACTATACAAGTTTGTATCTTTTATACCCACTGGTGTGCCAAATTTTGATAGGAACAACTCATTGTTTGAACATTGTTTTATCTTACACAAGTTTTCTTTGCAGTCATGATTTGTATTCATAAAATTGCACACCTACAAATTGAGTAAGAAATGATGTTTAGTTATGCAGCATTACTGCAGACTCATCATTTGGAAAATTCAAACAAAATAATGGAAATAGAGGTAAAAGGTTTTTTTCTCCAGAAACATAGTTTCTGTTCTATTCAGAAACCAATTATCTGGTACAAACTAGCTAAGAAGTTGATGGGTTAAATTTCATCTACACAGTCACATCTTGAAGTTCAAGTTTGGCATGACCGAGCATATTACTTGGTTCTGTGCAATAAAATAAAGGTTTATATAAAAAACCAACAACAGACAATAGATAGAAAGATTCTAGTGATGCATTCAAAAGCAGTTCAAATTTCAAAAGGTTTATACGTGTTGTTACAACTTATGTCGTCATTATCACTGAAATCATTCATTGTCTCTTGTCTTCTTCACTCTTTTTTCATGATGCAATAAAAATGACATCTTGCCTCCACACTACCCACCTTAACCCTTCCCCCTTTGTTTCCTACCCCCCCCCTTCCCCCAAAATCATTTCCTTTGCCTTTTTCTCTACCCCACCCTAATGGCTATATCTATTGCATATTCACAAATTTCAATTTGATGTCATGTTGAATTAAAAATGACAATTTGCTCCAATTACACCGCTGCTCCTGTGTCCCTCTAAAAAATCCACCCTCCTTTACCCTACTTCCATCCCACAATATTTCCCAACTTAATTTCACATTGTGCAATTGGCAACGCTTGACTTCAATAAATATTTTGATCCTGTACCCTATACAACCTCATTCCCTGCACCACTACCACAACCGCTACCACTACCTTCACCACCACCACCACTGTGTGTTGTCTGATGTGGCTGCCACACTTACCATAACTTGTTGTGGGCTGATTTGTCGTGTTGCCGACTGCAGTACAAGGTAGGTTTTATGTCTTGCACGCATCTCCTTGCTATTCCACTAACACATATATACTATGCATTCTAAATTAATTTTTAAAACCATTATATGATGCTCTGTATATTTACCTGTGCTGGGTGTCGTGTCATGCCACTGATTTTGCCTATGTCTTAATCTGACCTGCTTGATGCTCTAGAATCAAATAACCAAACAAAATAATGAGTCAAGTGTATTTGGGCTTCTATTACAGGAAATTGTGTTAACATTCATGGGAATTCATGCTATTTTTACAGAAATGAAACTAGCGAAGTTTCAGTACATGAGGAAGACATCACTTCATTTTCTCAGAAAATATGAAGAGCAACTTAGATATTTCTTTGCAGTTTTGGAAGCCTTTAGTATTGAAGCGCCACAAACAAGGTCTATTAATCACACATTGACAAAATGGGCATGGCATATGACAAGGCTAACATTGATATTCCATTCTGTTAAAAGACATAAATAAGTCTGGTTATATAATCTTGATACTGGTATGCATGGTTATATGGTTATGTCTGGCTATACATATATTCAGAATGGAATATCAATGTTTGTATATTTATTTATCCACTTCTTATATTTCATGATCTGAACTTGTAATATATTCACCGATTTATTTTCCTCTTAATCTATACTTTGTTTCCAAACTTATTCTTTTTTTCCTCGTAGCTCATCGAATAGAAATCTTGGATGGAGGTTAGAAAATAATCATGTTAAACACCACCTTTGTGTTTGAACACAACACACTTTGTTGATATATATCTGATTCACCTAGTACCGTAATTAATAATGGTGTTGGGTCCACTCACCTACTCACACACAATTCCTAACATGTCCCTTCCCTACACATCCCATTGTTGATACTGGTGTAAGCTACTAATAGTTTTAGCCATTTGTGATACATTTTTCCAAATTTGTATTAATTTTACACTAAATATATAGCTGGTAAATTGCAAGTTCAAAACATTTTCTTGGGAGTTGGGAGTTGGGGGTGGGGGGTGGGATTAGAGGGTTAGTGGTGGTAATAAAAAAAACACTGGAATATTTAAAGAAATAACTGAGCATTACAGTTTTCGTTAGTTTACTGGTGTATTACTTTTTTGTGTAAACTTTACCTATGAATTTTCCTCTAATGTCTGGACAATATCTAACCAGACTTAATAACAAATAATACGTAACTATACATACTACGTGACAATACAATCACAGACATTTTTTTGAATTTAGACAATTATCATTCATATAGATGATTACAATTGCTTATCATTTGTATTACATGCCAGGAAAAATAGGTAAAAAGTAAATGAATAAAATAAATGAAGAAATAAATATATACATAAATAAATAAATAATCAAAAAGATTAAATAATAAATGAAGTACATAGTAAATAAATTTAATATTAAATAAATAGATAATTTAAATATGTATGTGAAAGAAATGTATATGCATTTGAATATGCCAGTAACAAAATGTAAGCATTTCCAGTGTAAACAGTTTGATAAATTCACATTTCATACATTAAAGGAATCCCTACATCCAATAAAATGCACAATTTGACTTTAATTCACTTTTGTCTATGTTTTTTTCACCACATTTTCTTCCAAACTTTTATCTTTTACATTCTTCTTTGAAAGTTTGAACAAAAGTAATTTATGTTGGTACCCAATGGTACAAGTTGGATTAAAAAAATGTTTTGGTTCCATTGTTTTGTTTGTTTTGCACAGGGTTTTGTTTTGTTTTACGTGTTACATTGTAATGTCTCTTGCCTTCAGAGTTTGCATTATTTCAGTTGTGACACCTGCATGGATTATTGCCATATTTGAGGATTTATAAAGTCAATTAAACAGCAAAAATTCAATTTTACAGATAAAAATTCAAATGTAAAACATAAACATACGTGTAATATGTATGGATGTTTGCTTACATATACTTCTATTGTCTATATTTTCAACTGAATGTAATTTTTTTTAATGTATTGTGAAATTGTTCAAGTAATCCGGTTGACAATCTGAAGTATTTGATGTGCTGTTAATATGGTACATCCACCATAGAAAATATATAGTATTTCCTAAATGACTATTGACATGACTTTGTATAAATTTTTGATAACAAATTTGTTTGCATGTTATGTATTACTGAAAATTCATAAGACAGACTGCACTAAACATGCAAAAAAATGAAAATTGAATTGTAAGTATTGAAGAAAATGGCAATCAAGATCCATTCAGAAATTTGTCACAAAACTTGTTTAATTTATTTCACCATTAGTTTTGTGAAGTTGGGCAGCAGGGGAAATATGTTGTGAAATAAATAACCCACAAATATTAATGATGCAGCTGCTGCAAACTCTGAATTGACATTTTTTTAGCTTTGTTTTGTTGTGTTCATTTGTTGTTTTTGTTAATTGATCTTGGAATGTACCATTAGTTGGTTTTGGGGTGGGATGTAATATGAGGGACACTGACGTGGTGCCACAAGGATATATTAAGGGGCATGTATTTAGTGCTGATGGTTATTTGTATTTGCCTATTGACTTTTTTTTTGGGGGGGGGGGGAGACCGGGGAGTAAATGTTTGGTTTGTATCTTTATATTGTTTTGAGCTGTTTTGTGGTATTCAATTTGATTAAGAATTAAGACTCTAATCTCAATAAATTGCAAATTGTCCTTCGTAAATGTTCCGTAGATTATGAATTTCTTGTCTCTAGTTTCACTTTTTTGTTGAGGAATGCCTTGAAAAATAGTTTTTAAAAATTGTTTGTTCTTTTACACTGAAGTGATTTCTTTGTTTTGATCCAGACATGGAGATTAAGACTGACATATCCTGATATGATGCACAATATTATTTCATTTGTTTGTACCTTTTTGAAGTTTATATGTTTTAAATTTGAACATACAATTTGGAATTTCTGGAATTTCTTGTTCTGAATAACTTCAGTGGAATGTAGGAAGATCTCCTTGTCTTGTTACAAGAGCATGGTTGTGCCTTAATAATGATCACTTGATTCAGATTCAATATTCTTTGTATAATCTGCACAGCTCTGTTAGTTTATTCAATAATTTGTTGCTCTAACACTGTTGGTTCATTTGTTTACTCATCTTTCTTGCTGGTCATCTATTGCAAATATGTTGCAACTTTCACTACAGAGCTGCTTATTGTTTCATTATCAGATTGATTTATGTTTTTTTGGAGTTAATCAAATTCCATCATTCAGTTCCAGAATTTGCATCAAATTCCACATTGTTGCGAGATGCGTGTTGGTTTTACGACTTAGTTCAACTTTGGCTTTCTGCCCGTGTTAATTCTCTGATGAAATGTCTCCCTCTGTTGGTAGTTTTCACGTCACTGTCTTTCTCTTTGTCCCGTCCAGTCGTAGAACCTTCCCCAAACTATGTGGAATCTAATGGTAAGCCAGACACATCCTTGTGTTCGGAATGTACATGTATTCTCATATAGGAATTTTCCATTGGTTTCTGTTGGATAGGGTTTCTATTGGTTTCGGTTGGACCAATAGAAATTTTCTGTTTGTTGTTGGACCAATACAAATATTTTGTTGGTTTCTATTGG
>JZLH01S0387539.1:17022-28793 GCA_001188425.1 Eucidaris tribuloides | reverse complement strand
TTTTGCCCTTCACCGACGTTAATTACACCGTATGCTCGGTGCGTTTTGAGACGCTGTGAAAAAAAACAAAACTAGAAAACGTCAATGACGTAGCGCTCATCCGGCATCTCGCAACATATATCCGAAATTTCATGTGGTACAATTTTATACTGGTGAAAAGATTAAAATTTGATGTCCCGCAAGGAACATGAATATAAACAAAATTGCACATGAGAAAAATATTAATTTCATGGCCTGGAAGGACATGAAAAAAAAATAATAATTAAAAAAAAAATAATAATAACTACATGCAATTATAATGATGCATTCCTCCGGAGATCCGTTCCGGGGCTCACATACGATTTTTGTTGTTTGGAAAAAACACATTGGAAGCTGGAACCAAATTTAATAGGTACTCTGATATGAATACGAACTGAAATAAATGTTCTTCGTATTTTTGGAATAAATTTGCATAAATTATCCATAATTAATTAATGGCAGCAACAGTGTAAAAGATTCTAGTAGAAGTTTCAGTGTACCAAGCTTAGCTCTACCAGATCAAAGCAAACTAAACTCAAAATTTGGTTGAGCAAATGAATGACCAGGAAGCCATTTTTTTAAAAATTTTATTGCCTGTTTTGAATAATTTGCATAAATTTCATGATAATCTATAATTTTAAATTCTGATAATTTGATTAATTTCACAATTATTCGTGTAGAAGTCTTCGAAGGCCCCCACCTAGCCCTATCGATCAAACACAACAGAATGAAAATCGCGTTCAAGAAATCTGTTGATGAGAAGAAGCAATTTTTGTTATTTTTGAATAATTTTGCATAAATTACCATAATTAATTAATGGAGTAATAATTTCAAAATTCTGCTGTTAGATAGTAATGTGCATACTCAGCGCTACCAAATAAAGTAATCACACATTAAAATTGTGTGAGAAATATGAAGGAGAAGAAGCATTTTGTTGTGATTTCGAAAAATTTGCATAAATCTTTGCATAATATTAATTTTAAAATTGCATATTGTATTAATTTCAAAATTTTTGCTGCAGGAAGTCTTTGAAGCCCTCACCTATTCCTATCAGATCAAACAAAACAGAATGAAAAATCGTCAAGAAATGTGCGGAAACAGAAGCATATGTTGTTTTTGTTGGGGAATTAGAATTTCCATAAATTACCAGTAATTAAATCAATGGAGTATAATCTTCAAAATTCTGCCGTCAGAATTTAATTGCACTAACTCAGCCCTACCAAATAAAAGCAATCAATAAATCAAAATCGGTTGAGAAATAAGGAGAGAAGAAGCAGTTTATTGTGATTTCGAATACAATTGCATAAATTAAAAAATATACATGATTCACGATTCCGTGTACAAGTTTTAAACCCCCCACCTAGTCCTATCATATGAAACAATCAGAATCAAAATTGGTTGAGAAATGACGAAGAAGAAGCATTTTCAAAACTGTGGACGGACGGACGCCGGACGCCACGCCATGGCATAAGCTCATCGGGCCCTTCGGGCCGGATGAGCTAAACATGTATTTTTTGCTTGATGAATAAGTGTGCTCACTCAACCATGACATGGTTACAATCTCTTATGTTCATTCATAAAACATGTGCCAATACATTTTGTTGATTATCCGATTTCAATTTTTCCTAAACTTAATGGATTTTACAATTTCAGAATTTAGGAAGTAAGAACATTTTTTAATTGAGCACACTGGACCGTAGAATATGTGAAAATTGTCTGAGGAGGTGTAAGGGGGTCGAACTATAGATGATTAACATAAATAACACTAAATCATTCACTAGAAATATAATTTGTTAAAATTCTGTATCACAAATCCCCCAAAATGACCTCTGTGAATTTTGAAAAGTGACATTTTCACCTTTAATATGTGTTCACTCGTGCAGGACTTGGCGGATCTACCACATTTTCACACAGAAGTTAGTCAATGAGTGCAGAAACACTCATGCCAAATTATTTTGCTCAAAAACATTTCGTTAAAACGTTATGATACTTTGAATAAAGGGGGAACTTACTTTTTGTGTAGTGTTTAGTTATACATAAATCAGAGTTTGCATGAAGAGTAAAAATCCCTGAAAATGTCACCAGCAATTTTGTAGTCTTAAAATATGTTAATGGCAGACAATAACTTTGATTCATTATAAATAGAAAAATATTTTTTTTCCTCATAATTTTATGCTTTTTAGATAAAGCTGTATGAGCTGTTAATGCCATGAAAATTGCAAGCTCTGGAATGTTCCATTTTCTAGGAATTTATAACAATGTCAGGGACCACCAACATTTTGTCATAGGTAATTAGTAATGTCTGCATGCCGATCACTTAAAATCACATATTTTTGGTAGTTTTTGATGTTCTCTTCTTGTGTCTGGCATGACATTTCCATACTTTTTGAAAGACTGATGAAAAATTTGTCAAATTGACCAAACCTATACTCTGGTTATAATTTACAGGTATGAACTTTCATTTCCTTTTAATTGCTTCAAATCCCACATCCTAAACATATGAAATTAGTATTGAACACAAAAATAACATAACAAACTATACATATGTCATTTTATGTTTTATATTTATTTGACCACGAAAAAAAGAATAGTTGACAAATACACAACAATAACATTCACAGTTACTGTATCATTAATAGCATTCAGAATTAAGTTAGGTCACAAGATTTATATATCAACCAGTAAGTGCAGTTTAATAAAGAATTACATCACAATATTACTATAATATTGTGTCTTCAGTAATTATGCTAATTACCAACTGCACATAATACATTGCACATGATATCAGTTTGAAGACTACACGTCTATTATGTAAATGTGTACAAACGTAAAATGTAATCATTACTGTAAACATTTGTGATGTCATTTACTTTTGTTAAAAACATTATTGAAGCCTTAACTTCAACTCGGCTCCAACTATCATAGCAAACAAGATAAAACTTTCCAGCATGGCTCTCTCTCTTTTCCCACTCGCAATACCCACCAGTCTCAGTGTGTGTCCACCAGCTCTTCGTCCTTTTTTCCCCCTCTTTGCTCAATCCATTTCTGGAAAGTGGCTTACAGAGAGTTTGGGGGCCTAGGCCCTGAGCCCCAAGCCCCCAAAAGAAATATGTTGAACACTGCCTATCGGACCTAACAAGTTTTCTTTCTCTCTACAAATTGTTTTGCTTTATAAGAAATTGTGGTTACAGGTAGTTATTCCGAAGGTTTGCTATTCCAAAGGTTTGTTTTTCCAACAATTCATTATTCCAAAGGATCAAATACTAGCAATTTGGATTAACAAATCTTAAATCATTTTTAGATCAATGAACCCTCGGGCACAGATGTATAGTATTCGGAATGAACCTTCAGAAGAACGAGCTCACCCAAATGTTGATGGGGATTCCCCTCACAAGATTCCTGGCCATGCCACTGTCTCTAGACATCCAAAGCAACCTTCTCATCCCATTGCACTTCTCCTTCTCTGATTTGTCTTTTCCAAGTACCCTACCCCCAAATATTTCACAATCTTTACTTTATTTCACCTCACCTCACCTCACCCCTTAAAAATCCTTCCAGTTCTCGTCACCTCAACTCAGTACCACTATAACAAGTTCAAGACAGCGGCACTGAAGTGCAGAGCTCCATACATGAAGAAAGGGATACTCCAAGTTTAACATTAATTGATTGACTATTCATATTAATCACAAGTTTTTTTAAATTTTCCTTGTGAAATTCAAAGATACAAAATTGAGCTGTGTGGCTTTTAGGATTTGTAACAAAGAAGTCATGCAGTCATTTCACATAACTATTAAATTTACCAACTAAAATAACTCTTTTCCCAGTAACTTCTATAAACCCTTTCTGTATGATTTTATGTGGGTATATATATCTCTGTTGTCTGTCTAAATGTTCATATGTATGTATTCATGTACAGTAACTTTTATTCGTAATACTTTGCACACTGTTTGCATTTGCCACGCACATTCCAACAAAATCTATAGGTCTTAAGTCTAAACTGCATATTTAGTGCATTTTTAAACATTTTACTGAATAATTCATATCATCTGAAAAAAAAATTATTGCATTGCGTTGATCAACAATATAGGACCATACAGTCATTACGCAGGCTTGATGTGCTTTGAAGCATCCAAAATGAAAAATGACTCAATCAACCAGGACAGTTACTTCTGATGGTGAGGGATACATTGAGAATTTCAAATACAGTTAGCATTGCCCAAGTCAAAATTTCAGAATTCAAAAACTGTAGTGCCCAAGTCAGTATCATTAGAAATCCTATTTTCTATAATTTCCAATGTTTTGACCCTCTTACGGCCACCGCACACTACACGATTTTCCGTCGCACGACTGACTGACTTGGATCCGAAAATAAAAAAAGCTTATATTTCGTACACGCTGATTTATTTCATATCCAAATCGGTCAGTCGTGTAATGGAAAATCGCGTAGTGTGCAGTGGCCTTTAGTCTACTTTCTCTGAGTTGAAGTTTTGCTCATTCCCATAAGATTTGAATTTTATGCAGAATTGACTGTAGACAAAACTGAGACATTGCCAAAAGAAATGTTTTTTTTTTTGGTATTTTCTTTAAATCTCATGAATCTCTATGGCAGATGCTGGAGCCTTCAAAATGATCTAGGTCAGGACTTTTTGAAGGCTCTGCCTGTAATTTCCTTTATGTCAATGTATTGATGGAGTGTCATGTTTATGTACAAACCATGACACTCCATCAATACATTGAAATAAAGGAAACTAACACTTGGGGATAACTTGTGAGAATGTATAAGCACACAGTACTAAAACATTACAGGAAATATTCCGAGTATTTTCTCCATTTGTGCAGAACGACCACAAAAAATGTGATTGAAGCCATTTATGATTACAAATTAGACTCTGATCACCCACAATCACTGGATCAGTTACTGAAGTACCCAAACAGTACATGATTGTACTTAACCCGTTGGAGACCATATGATTTTGGTATAAGCATCTTCCATAGAGCCCAGCAACAGATATATTGTACTTGTCCTTGATGGGTTAAGAATGTAAGTGTGGCTGACCCAAAGCTAGCTGTATCATTGATTCACTGAAATTCACAATATTTCCTGTGAAAATGTATCCACATTCAACAATTGTGCTGATAGAAAAATCTGCACTTACGGAGTAGAATGACCATGGACTGAGCCCCAGTGGCAGAAAATCACAAAAAATAGTATCTCATTTTTCAATTAAGATATGACTTCACAAGCTATCAAGACTTACTCAGCTTAATCAAAATTCTTGTGTGTGTTTCACAATGGTATGTAGATTTGATTTTGAAAGAGTTGGTACCATTTTAACTCTTAATGTGCCGAAGTCGCACATCTGCACCAAATGATACACATAAAGTCCATAGAGCTTTAAATCCTCTGGTATGTTAAGAGTTAATGAAAACTTTTATCAGGACTTGTGAGTTTTCACTCAAATATATATATACCCATGTATTTATCCACACATATCTGTATATTATATAAATAAATTTAAGGTCAATTAAAAGAAGGTACTAAAGCAGTTTCTCAACCCCACCCACTTCTATTTTGGCCATTGCATTTTTAATTTCACTAATTATTATTTGTTTAAAAAAGCACAAACTCTAAAAAATCATTTAACCAAAGGAACTTTTTCTATCTTGACAATATGCTGGGTAAGAAAAGATGGCAAACAAACATTTCTGCAAAAATAATTATTAATATTGTTTTAAAAAGGTACACTGAAGGGCATATAAGGATCAAAACTGCATTGCACAAAGAGCACAAATAACTTAAATATAGCCTTACAATGCAGATTGATGATCAAAAATACCAAAATATGAAGTAAATAGTAAGGGCCTCCATCATCACCCATTTCAGGGTGTCTTGACAAAGACTACCCTTTTTCACTTTTCTCTGAATATCCTGACCAGGAAAATAGGATATTCCAATTTGTTAGACTACTATCACCAGAATTAGCCGGATCTGCTAAGTACATAATGTGCATGTCAAATTGAAAAAACTAGAAGACCGTCAAATTGAATATTACAATAATACATGAACATTAATCACAAATCTTTATAATTATAGTTTTCAAATGTTAAGATATACATGTATATACATTATGTACATAATAACACAAATATATCATCATATTTAACTTAATGATGTTTTTCAAATCACAGCTAGCTACTGAATACAATAAAAATCACATATATTTACTTAGTCAAAATCTGAAAGAATTTGAGCACCAGAAACAGGAATCAAGTGACATAATTATTTTATGCCTTGGCATTTAATTCCCATTAGCTTCTGTCAGAAAATCATAATAAATATGTAATATATTCAAGACAAAATATATAAATAGATGGTTTAATTTACACTACGACAGAACTTTGGTCAAACTACAACTGAAAGTGTTCTGGGAAAGTGTATATTCTTCATTTAAATGAATAAAAAAATGACACCTGTTTGGAAGCAGATTCCAGCAAGACATGCAGCACAACAGAAGTTTCATCCATACCAGCCTGAATGTTACCATTGGTTGCCTTTAATTGTCACCAAATTGTAACATACTTGTGAGTTACATTTCATTTTATTCTAGTCAAACCAGTATTGTGATCCTTTATGATAGTAGCAGCTGCATAGTTTGTGTTGGTTTGATGAGAAAAAAAATAGTAAAATCCAACCATTCTTCTTTAAGTGAGCATCACTGATTAGTGGCGGTACGGTTTTCTGATTAGATCTGACCAAGCCGGAGAAAAAATAAAATAAAAACAGTGTCTAACAAAGTTTGAGATAACTTTAGAAAGAGCAATGATGAACATTTGTATAGTCTAACTGCCAAAAGGCTGTTTGCTCATGTTGTAATGGTACAGTGAATAATTCAAATCTATAACACATTCAATCTTTAATGAAATCCATTGTCATGAAGATTTTACTATTCTTCAGCAGTTTTTCCTGCTGTACATATAAGAGTAATGTAATGAGTTTTCTTAGGGCAATAGATTAATGCCGAATTGGCCAAATTACTATTTGCCTTCTATCCCAAACAAAAATAAACTCCACAATGATTGACAGATTGTGCATTTCAAAGACATTTATATTTATGAGTTGTATGAGGTGGTATCCTTACAATCCTACAAGTTGTTTAATTAATCTCGTATAACATCAACAGGTCGTTAAAAATCTTTGCTTGCCCTAAAAAATGGTATACAGAAATATATAACTAGTGTTTTTCACTAACCAAATTGTATCCTCTCAATCATTATACTGCCTTTTCTCTTGCCTCACTTCTTCTAAGAATCAAGTCCTCTCTGCACTTGTGCTATGTATGAGACCAAACCTAGGAGGCATAGACTTAACCATACCATTTTCACATTTTTCCAGACATTTACCAGACATGGCTACAAGAAGGTACTCACTGCTACTATGAGGATATATTCTTAAAGGGTCTTATCTACTTAGCATGAAAGGAATTGCTATATTCTCTAACAATTCTTGAGATTACTGATTTCTAATTGAATTCAAACCCAGGCAGAATAATGTTACAACGAATATGGCAAGCAAGTCTGACATACAAAGTACAAAATAACTACAGAATATTACAATTTGCTTCATGCAGTTGTCACCTTCTTAAGACCCGACTTTCACGTCAAAGATCAAGCAAACAAATACAAGTTAAACTATGATTGCAAATACACTGCTATTGAAAGGCATAAATCACTTTCATACTGGAAAAAAGTTGCTTCACTAACCCACAGCTTGGCATCTTTGTCCATAAAGGAAATTTTGCGATTTGATTTTGATTTTAAAAAGACTGTCAATTTACCAACAAACATGTGCACAAGCATTAAAATTACAAAAATTCACGACTGATTTTAATAGGTGAGAATTGATAACCAATTGATTTGATCTTACCAACTTTCACAACAAGAAGCATTATGATTACTTACTCTGACTTACTCTTTTTTTAGATGCCTAATTCCAGTCAAAGTCATGGCAATTAATTCTTTGGGCAAGGTACTCCTTCCCAATAACCTCAGATAGGATGCAAAACCGCCAATATGTGCAGAGAGTGAAACATTTCAACATGTTAAAGAACTCATAACACTGCATCTCAAAGAGAGACAGGTTCAAATATTGTATAGTGTTTCCACTCACAGTTGTCACACTAATAATTAATAGGGAGTTTTAGATTTCGCGACATAGCACATGACGCAGAATCTTTTCTCCTTACACTGTGTTCTCCTCCTTTATCTGCGTCGTGAACTGTCTTGCTCTAGACTTCTTGTCGCGACGCGACCGATACAAAGTTCTACCAGGACGTTCAAATGTGTGCACTTGCTCGTAAATGTGGCTACGCAATATGCGCTACCATTCGTCAGGGATGCGCAATCGAACATCCCCGGTTCTACGCAATCGCAGTATAGAATCAAACTTGCGTCACCCATTAGGTGCGGATGTAAAAATTGGCTGAGAACGGTTGTAAACTGAAAGACGATGCAGGATCGACCGAGTTGAGCTATCTCGCGCATGCGCAGTAAGGTGACATCAGAAGATTCTGCATCAGGGATGAAAATCTAAAACTCCCTGAGGGTTATCTGTTTACACTTGACAGTACTTATCACAGATCCCACTCGAAGGAAGCAAGTTACAAGGCATTATGGGATTAGCATGTCCTTCAAGTTGGTAATTTGGTATCCACTCAATGACATAAATCAATCTATCACTCAATGATCAACATGCAAGGCTCATCTTATCCCATTGGAGACAATCTGATTATGATATAACACACATTTTCAGCACGAGATATCTTGTACTTAGTCTCCAACAGGTTAAAGGTTAGTGACATGATTGGGAACACTTAAAAATGCCTCAAGAACCAAATGAGTTGAAATACATACCAACTACATGAATACACCAGCTGGAGTGGATCTCCCTGCCGGAAGGATTTGTCTCTAATTTGTTTACTTAAGGAGAATTAAGCATGAACATACGAGTATTATAATTTTATCGGGGCACGATAAAAATAGGACCCATAGAGAGCCACACAGTAGGTTTCCCTGCTATGAGGGATATTGACATTATTCATTTTAGAATGAGTCAACATTTGAGTACAAGATTTTCACAGGAGAATCCTTGCATACTTTACTTGATTCTAGAGTAGTTTCAGCCAAAGTTAAGGACTACCCCCAATCATGTCATTTACCTTTAAGTGGAACTTTGCAACAACTGTGTGACAATGTAGACATAGATTTGTTTTATAGAAGGAATTCAATTGTACTGCAAAAGTAAGGTCAACAAATATGAACAAGTAACTGTTGTCTCATAACTGCAAGCAACTGATAACACTGATAGTAATGTCACATATCATGTGTTGATGGATGTATACCAGCCCAATATTTCAATGGCACGAAATGTGTCATGCTCGGTAAAAGCTGTCAAAAAATTAAATATCTGTATCTTTTTGAATTTAACTTTTTTGCTCCATGTATGTTATAAGAAATAAAAACTAATAATAACTTAGGACATTGATACAATGTTATAATTGTTACATTACGGTAAATGTCGACACATTCTTTAGGCTACTCTCTTTACACTAATTACACCGGACGTTGCCCCATGGAACATGGTGGATGTCAACTTTTCATTTCTGCAACCTCTATTCCATTAAAGCTGGTATTGCCACAACCATTGTCAACGAACATAATGCATACACACAGACGTATATTGACCTGAATGTTGTCATAATGGCATTATACTGTACATGAAGGCGGCTATGCATGTCCACTGCACGACACAACAGTCAGCGACCAGAGAGAATTGTCTTATCTTCTGGTGTGGTGATCCGACATTTGCTTCGGCGGCAGTTGCTCCGGTGACAATATCTCAGAGGACAAGGAGTTAGGGTTAGGGTCGCCATTGGGTTTCCAGTTCAGAATAGGTTTAGGGTTAGGGTTTACGGTTAGGGTTGAGGTCGGGGTAAGTGCATGAAATAATCATCGGAGCAATTGTCGCAGGGGCAAATGTTAGACATTCTGTGATGTGTCATAATTCTGACTAACAAGAAGATTTTAACAAAGATTGACTCATTCAGGACGTATTAGGCACGAGAATAGTTACTACCACATCGTGTGTTAGCCTTTCACCAACCGTCAGGAGATTATACAGCTTGCAATTGTCGTAAACAAGGCATAAAAGGTAAGCAGAAATGCAACTTTCCCAGTAGGTGGGTATGTAATTCATGTGAACATCAGCCAACAACAACTCATGCCAGGATCGTCTCATCGCGCTCAGTCATGTCGTGCGGTGTTTAGCCATATTTTAAACACTAGTTATGACTAGATCTAGTTGGTGCTATGTGTTGTCTGGTGCTTGCTTGCTGAAGTAGGGCGCCGACTCCTGTACGAGTAGCGTGTGACACACGTCGCATACCGGCATCTTTCGTCGCCTTGGCCCACTCTCCACTGACTTTGTCAGGCAGTCGGGGCAGCACACCTTGCCACAATGCATACAGTGATTCTACGGACAGAAAAAAATAACGACTGTCAGTTTTCACAAAGTCGTATGTTACAAATGTGTACCAATTATTTCTTCATTCAAGTGAACTTATCAGGGTTTATGGACATGATAATGTGTTACCCAATGTTAAAATGCATTTGTAACTAACAGTCATATTCTATAACTATAGTTTATATGAAAATAAAATATGATATACATTTACAACTGCGTTAACGAGTTTCAAGCAGAAATGAATGAAAAGGAGAGAATGATATACTGCAAATGCAGCCAGTAAATTGACATTTCTGAATAACTGTTGGCCAGATAAACAAAGTCAGGCCATGTAAGCAATTCTACTGTTAAAACATCATTAATGATATGAAGTATTTTTCATATATTAATTTTCTTCCTCCATTGTATGGAAAGTAGTACATGTATACTTTATGAAAGCATTATGTCAAATACGACATTCTTCTCCAAACACTAGTTTTGATGGATATGCAAATTTACCACAAATAATCCCCCCCCCCCAATATTATAATGTCATAAAATCACCCAGTTCAGTTAAGGTTAAAAGAAATATTACTAAGTGACAATGCAAAGTTGCTTTAGCAGTGGATTACTCCATCCAGACTGACAGAAAAATCTCCACTTCCAAATCCTGGGAGTAGATACTCACCTTCTTCTTTTTACTTGTTCCAAATGGAACCTTACAATGATTGCACTTATCCGCATCATCCTCATGTTGCCACCTGACTTCGTTATCTGTCTGTCTGATGTTTTCTAGTTGGACCTGAAAAGAGAAACACAAACAAATGTCAGCCAAAGACAGAGTGAATGCAAACCCACAGAGAAAATCACACCAAATAATGTCATTCAAAGACTGCATTTTGGATCTGCATCTGTAAACAAAAATACAAGAATGGCAATTGTGAATAAAATTCCAATTTGCCCTGATTAACCAACTGACAAATCAAGTTTTTCAAATAAACAAAAATTTTCTTCCACAACATTTCTTCTCTCCTATGATGTGTAATGGTAGTTTTTTTTTGTAATACTAACTGAATATTTTGTTTGTACAATCCAACATTAAAATGAGAAGCTTATTGATGCAAAATGTGCAAGGGGTGACAAACAAACGTAAAATACAGGAGACACAATTCAACTAAAAGAAACTCTTTTCAGTATTAAGGGAGCCATAGTGATATTTTTGTTTTTGGTTATTTTCCCCAAGGAAATCATAAGC
>JZLH01S0387539.1:3388-15711 GCA_001188425.1 Eucidaris tribuloides | reverse complement strand
AAGGGAATGCAACCAAACACAATCAATATATAATGCACCACTTTGAACCAAGTGTAATTCAACTGAAACACAGTCTGTTGCTAATGCTGTACCCAACAATACCAATGGTGCAATCTTTCATTACATTAAGACCTTGAGTGTTAAACAGGCAGAAGTTATAACCACTGGCCCTTGACCTTAAATAAGTAATATTTCATGTTGTCATGGTTATAGATACTTGACCTGAGTTAAGTGATTGTATGTAATTTTTAAAAAGATACTGCCCGCATTAGTAATTCTTTAAGCGACGTTTGACTTGTAACCTTTAGACTCAATATTTTATAAGTTTACTCAGGAGTCAGTGAAGGTCTATTCCAAACCCCTTTTTTTGAAATCTCATAGTTATTATAATTATTTTAAAAAGATTCCTTTTCTTAGTTGAAAAATTATGAAATACAGAAATTGTTTTTACTAAATTTATTCATTTATCAAAGTTACCCAGTTTATGCAGAGACCTCAGTAGCTAACTCTTTTTTACTTTTTTTTTTTTTTTAAGAGGGTTCCTCAAAATCCATTGCTTTTTAGAGGACAATCCATTTCCATCAATCTCATCATGTCATTTTGTTTGCTCATATTTTTGTTTTCAATTTGAGTTTGTTGATGTAACCAAAAAAAAAAAAAATGTACGAAGTGTGCAAGCATGTATGTCTTGTTTCTTTACTTTAACTCAATTTTGTTTGCAGTTATGTCTATATGACTGACATCATAACAACAACAACAACAACAATAATAATAATAACAATAACAATAATAATAATGATAATAATAATAATATACATTATTTACCCAGGGTAGCCACTTCAGTCAGATAGACTGTTCTTCCAGTGGGCCCTGCATAACATAAATGTTATTATTACCCTTCTCAGTTCTAGAATGCCAAGCGCCTGGCTAGAAAGCAGATGGTACCATTTTTAAAATCTTTGGTATGACCCGGCCGGGGCTCGAACCCATGACCTTCCGATTGTGAGGCGGATGCTCTAACCACTCAGCCATCACACCGATATATTTATGTTTGTACTTCAGTGATGTACCTATGTTTGTATTTACGAAGAATTATTCATAATAATAATAATTTGTTTATACGTATGATGGAATTGAACAAATAAAATCAAATCATGACAACTTAGATGCTCTAACCACTCAGCCATCACACCGATATATTTATGTTTGTACTTCAGTGATGTACCTATGTTTGTATTTACGAAGAATTATTCATAATAATAATAATTTGTTTATACGTATGATGGAATTGAACAAATAAAATCAAATCATGACAACTTGTTGATATGTCCTTACGTAGTTCTTCTTTGTAGTCGTCTAGTTCCGTCTGATACGTGTCTTCCATCGTCATGCGTTGGTGTTGCTCTGACTCCAGCTGTTCTTTGGTGAAGCTCAGTTCACTACGAAGGGAACTCTCTGTGTGATCCGCATTGACACGAACAGTGATAATGTCATCTCGGTACTTCAAACACAGGTTTTGAAGTTCCTGGTTGGATCATAAATTTTAAAGGAAAATCAGTCTTAGAAGATGAAATATAAGGTATCTATCAAGTATGTAAATCCCCCTGTGTACATCTCTCATTGTTGTTTCAAGTATTAATATCTATGGGGATGAACTTAAAATATTAGCTTTTCAGAAGCAACATGGCGATTAATTTTTGTGCCACAAAATATGACAACATAACCACACTTTTTATATGATTTAACCCTTTAGCCACTGAAGGTTCTGTACATAATGACCTATGGTTCACTGGAAGGTTCAGCAATATTGGACTCAACAGTAGCACAGGAGACGGGCGTACAATGGATACTAGAGCGCATTTGATGGATGGGGGGTTTCGGGCATTTCAGTGAACTACGGCGTACAATGGCTACTAGAGCGCATTTAAACTAACGGGCGGTTTCAGGCGGTTTAGGGATGAATAAGACGGACAGTTTCGGGCGTTTCAGTGACTAATGAGTTAACCACACTTTTTTATAAGCTTTAAAACATTGGAGTTAGTGGATTATTTTTCTCTCTTTTACAGCTTTTATTGGTTTTCATAAATTGGAAGGAGTTAATATTGAAGTAACAGGCTTAATTAAAGTGATACGGCCATGAATTCAATGACTGTCACAAATTGCTAATGACACTAGCAAAACTACAACCAGCAAGAGTCAAATTACCAACAGTGACTTGTAACTTCTCGATTAATGACTGCTAATTAGCAGTCATGTCTTTTTTTTTTTGCCGGGGGGGGGGGGGGTAGAATACCCATGCCTCATTTTCCACGGAAAATTGTTTCTTCAAACTTCCCTAAATAAACATGAAATCTACCAAAATTAGTATACTGTGTACATTTCCAGTGTTACAGACTTTATGATAAATTAAGCTTGTTACAGTAAAATTATTTGTGAAATGTCCCTGAAATATTCTTGACATGTATATTTACCTGTGGTGTTGAAGGCAATTCAAATGGTTCACTGTGTAGGATGGAGTGATGAAGGGTTCTCTTGGCACTCAGACTCTCATTCTCTTTCTGTAATCGGTAGACCTGACAGATCAACGAGAAATCAAACCAGTCAAGAGTACATTCTTTGAAAGACTAGAAACCTCACTGAAATTGAGTACTCTCCCTGCCCCAGGACCCTGAGTTGTTGCAATATTATGCCATTACATTATGACAATCCAGTTTCCCACACATTCATGAAATATATCTTGCACATCTTCATCCCAAGATCAATGAGTGTGCCAAATTTTTGTAAGCACTGATCAAACTGAGAAAAGAGTTTGATCAGAAAGATTTGCAATTGACTGACTGCTCAACTGTATGCTAATTATAAGTACCCACTTTAAACTTTGTGATAATTCTGTAACAGATACCAACATACAGTTAACATTCTCATAAAATTTTTAATGCAGCTTAAGTCTATGTACAGGCAATAGGAATTATTTGACAGCCAAAAGGCACTACATTTACTGTCCCTAGTCTTATTACCAGCCATAATGAAACAACTTGTGTACCAAAGAAAACTCAATAATGCATGGGAGACACGTGAAAATGAAAAAGAATGCATGATAACCTTTCACAAAAGCAAGTACAACTATCAGCGTGTTTCTATTGAGCCTACCGCATTATCCGGATAAAATTTAACCGGCTAATAGCGGAGAAGGTCTGTTTCTATTGGATTGCGTTTTCCGGAAAGCATGATCGATCCTAACGAGATCGTACAATCACCGGCTAAGAGTGCGTTGACCTGGGTTGCCCCAAGGTATTATGGGATTACCGAGGTCAAATTTATGCTCAATCAAACACACGCGCGCTGCGCCAGGGATCATGTATTCCGATCACATGGTTTTGTTTATTTCCGCTTTCTCACCGGCAAAAGACGGATAATAGCGGAGAAGGACTGTTTCTATTTTCTATTGAGCTCTTCTCCGCTAAAAGACGGATAATGGTGGAGAAGGTCTGTTTCTATTGACGTCTTACGGTATCTTTCTCCGCTATTATCCTGCAAAAAGCAGGATAAATACCGGCGAAACTTTCTCCGCTAAAAAGACGGATAATTGCGGAGAAGGTCTATTTCTATTGAGATCTTCTCCTCCATTAGTCGGTTGCATCCAGAAAACTAACTTCAATAGAAACACGCTGTATGATGTTAGAGTAATCATCTCTTCCTCTGCTCACTCAAAAGTGATATGTTCATTACATTTAGTAGGTTTAGTTAATCCACTCAGTACCACTGCACCAGAACAATATGGTACTTGCATATGATGTTCTGAGTCTAGCACTGATAGGGTTCTACTGAAATCTACAAATGTAATGCAGCATGTAAAACAATGAACAATGTACACAACAAATATTAAAATCCACTCACCTCTTGATATAATTGTTCTCTTGATTCTAGAAGTATTTGCTGGAAAGAAAAATAAAGTCAATTCCGTAACAATATTAACCAAAATCGAACTATTGAAGGTTATTAAAAATATGTCTTTTCCCCGGATGTGATGTTTGTACAGCATACTATACACACCAAAATGGGTTCTATGACAACTATAGCCTGAAAATATACCCCCAGAATATGACCCCTAAGTCCAATTACCCCAGCAGTGTTCACAGTTAACAGTAGCCCGCTAGCCACTGGCGAGCAAAAATCATGGCGGACTAGCCAAAATCTAAAGTAACTAGTCCACGTGGCTAGCCAAAATATGACTGAAGTGTCACATGAAACATTATAAAAATGGAGGACAGGCTAGTCAGAATTCTGGCAGACTACCCAAAATTTAAGCTAACTAGTCCACGTGGCTAGTTAAAAAAGTTAAGTGCAACCCCTGCCCACGATAATTACCCACTGGATAATTCCTCCCCCCGGATAATTACCCTCCAACACAACAGTCCTTTTAGTAATTGTCCCGGGGGGGGGGGGGTAATTGTTGAGATACAACCAAAATTAAATGGAATCAGGAAGCAGAGTTCCAAGTTAAATTTCAGAATTCTGCATACCATGCTCTCCTTGCTCATTCTCCATCCTCAGTTATTGACATAACATTTGTTATTGATATAACATTATTGATATAACATTGATATAATGTTATTGATATAACATTTGTCATTCCACGTTAAAATACGCATTTTCTGTTAACTTTGTATATTCATCAAAATAATGGGAGAGCCAACCATGAAATTTTATCATAAAGTTTTCCATTACATTGAGCAATAATTCTAAGACTTAAACAATTTGACGACAGGACCAACAATTTGTAATGCATCTAAGATTATCTCTCAAATCTTTTCACTGGAGATAAAAGTATATTTCTCAGAAATCCTGTCAACCCTGGAATTTGAATAAATAATTGGGACACTGCTAAGTGACTTTTCCAACTGACAAAAATTTGTTAGCCTTTGTTTTATAAGAAATATATAATCAAACTATGGATCTATATTCAGTTGGTAGTATCAAGCTGGTTAGTTTGTTTCACTTATTGTTACTTTTCTAACTAAGAACTTTGAACCAAAATATTTTCTTTTCACTCAAGTGGATCATCCAGGTGTGGTGCAATGTTCAGATTGACAATGGACTTAGAGGAGCAATCACATTTTGTTAACAACGCTCTGACCCCGCCCCCCCCCCCAATCCATTGTCTATTCAAAACATTCCACTGCACATTGGATCATCATATACAGTGGTACAAAGCAACATAGCATATACATTTTTGACTTTTAAAAATTTTGATTGAATAATTTTCTGTTTGACTTTGACAATGGACGTAGAAGGGCAACCTATTGTTTGTAGAACAAAATTCTCGCCCCTCCAATCCATTGTCTTTCCAAATGTTCCATGCCCATGGGATCATCATTTACAGTGGAACAAAGCAACAAAACGTAGTTACATAGTTTTTGATTGATTTTTTAAATTTGACTGAATTTTCTGTTTGACTTACCTGGTGGGAATGTATTTCATTTTGTGACTTGAGATATTGTTGTCTCAATGTGGACAGGAGTTGTTCTGATTCTGCATTCTTTGTTGTTAATGTGTTTATCTGCATGAAAAGCACAAGAAAATACAGAATTGTTGGACTAAAATGTTAACATATAATACCCAAAAATATGTAAATGTACTGTTAACAAAATAGTAGACAAACATAACAAAGATAACAATTCACAATGTATTACAACCTACAATAACAGGGTTCATAAGATGATGATGATGATGAAAAGATGATATGATGATGATGACCTTGATATTATTAGGATGACATGATTGAAATGTCAATTGTTAATGATAATATTGATGATGAAGTTAATTAAAATTGTGTACAATGTCTGATAATACTCATGTAAGTTATTGTATACATTGAATATTTCATGGTGGTTTTATTTTTGCGAATTTCATGACTAAACATCAATGAAAATTTTCTGCTATGTGTAAACAAAGTGAATGAAAATGCAATAAAACTGCAAAAATAAACCCTGGCAAATTTTCTGTCTTGAAGTAAAATTATGACATATTATGTACACACATAATATGGCATATAAAGTATAGCAGGTTTATCCATCTTATGTTGATGAGTATAAAAACAGACAACCCTCAACACAATATACGTTATCAAGATAGAAAATTCAAAAGCCTATTTCTGAATTTAATTAACAGAAATATAACAATTAGCAGCATTGTATATTTTTATGTGAGTATATGCAGATATATCTATGAGCATCATATGAAATGATATGTGCTACTTTGGTGTAAATAAGGTCATAAAATACATCCCCCTTCAGTTCTTATGTACCTGTATTTGGGCATCTTCAGCAGCATTCTTTAAACTTTCTTCCAGTTCTGATCTTATCTTCTGCTCCCTCAATACATTATCAATTTCTTGTTCCAGTTGCTGTAAAGAAAATAAAGCAAAAAGTCATACAGTAGGCTAGTTCAAAGTCGTTAACTTGGCTTGTTCAGCTGAAGGAAACTAAGTATGAGATATCGCAGGCTGAGGTCTATGAAGAATGTGTTTTATATTGAAATCAAATTGGCTCTGATGGGTCAGCTTGAACTCAAATTTCACTCAAGTGACTTGTTTGACTTGTGAATTGACTGGGATCGAGAATGACTTGAGAGTTGATCTGATTAAGATCTGACTTCTTGATATCAAATTGATACGCAATTGAAATTCAAACAAGGATAGATAGAATAAGAACAATCCTGTATCTATGTCGGTGAAAAATGCTTGCTATGCATGAGAGCTGTGAGGAAAAAACAGCAGTCAAAAGCATATAGTTTGCTTCAAATGTAGGAAGAGAAATAATAATACAACATTCAACTCAAAGACTATAAAAGTTGGGGAGAAATCGAATAAGAAGCTTGTCCAGTTTTCACTTGTAATATATATATAGTAATCAATGCTTGTTTTACCATAGCTCCTAACAACTCAGCTTCTGAGCTAAATTAACAATGAGCCATTGTCTTAAAGGTAAATGACATGATTGGGGGGAGTCCTCAACTTGAGCTGAAACTACTCTAGAATCAAGTAAACTATGCAAGGATTCTCCTGTGAAAATCTTGTAGTCAAACGTTGACTCATTCTAAAATAAACAGTGTCAATATCACTCGTAGCACGGAAACCTGCTGTGTGGCTCTTTATGGGACTTATTTTTATCGTCCCCGGATAAAATTACGATACTCCTATGTTTATGCTTGATTCTCCTTAAGTAAACAAATTAGAGACAAATCCTTCTAGCTGGTATATCCACTCCTGCTAGTGTATGGTTGGTATATATTTCAACTCATTTGGTTCTTGAGGCATTTTCAAGTGTTCCCAATCACGTCACTAACCTTTAATGGAGAAGGAAATTATTCCACAATTCCATAGCTTGAAATAATTTCAATTTCTCCAACATGCATGGGTTAACAGTTATAGCTGTTTAAGGTGACATTCACCAAAAGTTGCTCAGTGTGGCATGCTTGCAAAACTCTCAACATGTGATAGGCTAACATTGTGGAGCTTCAATCTAAAAAATTGTCAAACTTTGATATCTGTGCTACGTGGTAGTGTTCAAATGGACAAATAAACACTCTAGAATACAAAAGTTTGGAAAGTTACACTGCCAATGCCAAGTTATGCATGAATAAACAATTAATACTCGTGGGTGAGTAGATAATAGCCTAGGTGTACACACAGTAAGTCTATGGGAGGAAATGGGCACGTGAATTCGATCAACTTACGATTTTCACTTTTTTAAAGCACTAAATAATCATTTTTAAATACAATTTTTTTTCAGGGCTTCATTTTTAGACCTTATCAAAGACACTGGTAGCATGGGGAATCATGTAGCTCAGATTTTTCTAACTGTGGTAAATGTTAGCCAGTACCTTTAAGTTGTTAAAGCCCATGTAGCTTACCTGTCTAAGACCTCTGACTGTATCCTGCATCTCATTCTGTTTTAGCTGTAAATTCTGCAGCTGTTGTTCATAGTTGGTGCACATGTCACACGGTCTACCTAGTTTCTCTCGAGCAAACCGCACCTTGACAAAAATAACAGCAAAGGCAATAAATGAATCAGTAAATTATGCAACGCATTGTACCGTACATGAATGAATTTCAAAATTATATGTATTACTTTTGGTAACATCTACCAATCACATAATAAAAACAGAATTAAAATCAGTAGAAAAATAATGGTATAACAAACCCCTTTTGGTGCATATCTACATATTTTGAATAAATTTGCTGAGTTTTAAAATTCTGAGAAGTTTGGAAGCCCTTATACACCTATCAAGTGTAAGACGCACCCCTCGACCCCCGGGAATGGTCCGTCATGGGTGGGTCATTTACCAACAAATAATGATGCAGGGTACTGTCATGGCAGCATTTGGTCTGTCACAGCCTGGTGAATGGGTTGCGTCAGTTTGTATACGTTTAAATAGGCCTAGGCACAGTCATTGTAAGAAAATGGTCCGTCATAGTCGAGACATCAGTGCCGTCATGGTATATGAAATTCCGACTCACGTTGACAAGTGACGCACCATTCCCGGGGGCGAGGGTGCGTCTTACAATTGAATAGGTGTCATTACCGAACGCCCTATTAATCAAAATCATCCAGAAATAAGCGGAGAAGTAGCATTTTTATTTTATTTTATTATTTATTTATTTTTTTTATTATTTATTTATTGTATTGTATTTTTTTTTTTGGGGGGGGGGGTTGTCATTTTTCATTGATTCTGAATAAATTTGCATAAATTAATACAATTAATAAATTTCAAATCCCATGTAGCAGTTTGGAAGCCCCATAATATCAGATAAAATGAACAGAATCAAAGTCTGACAAGAATACAGAAGAAGCATTTTGTTGTTGTTGTTGCAATTTTGAATTTGCACAAAATAGCATAATTAAATGAATATCAAAATTCTGCATAGAAGTTTGGAAACCTCTACCATGCCCTATCAGATAAAACACACAGAATCAAAATCTGCCAAGAAATAAAGGACAAGTAACATTTTTTGTCATTGTTTTATCATTCATTCATAGATCAATATTTTATTCTGTGCAATTTCCCGAGCAATTTTACCTCTTCTTGTAGTTTTGTCCACTCTGTATCACTGACCACTCTCCGGCCAGCCATGAGAGGGTAAAGGTCAGTCTTGGACCTGGCACTGGCCAGGACACTCTTCATTTCCTCTGACTCTGGGGTTCCTGCAACACAAAGGAAGCAGGTTGATCACAAATAAATGTATACACCATTCAATTCGGTAACAAGAAAGGCATTGTTTGCTAGTTATGATGACAGTGATAATCAAGAAACACATTAGGCAGTATTTTTATAGTGTAGTCAAGTACAGACTTTAGCCTGATTTGGGTGGACCTGGACTTGCAAACCAGATACTTGGACTTAAGCTTCTGGACTGCCAGGGTAGCACCAACACTTGTGAACAAAGCAAACAAAACTACAAACAAAACTTTCCAAACCCTGGAAGTACCATTACTGGTAATTTGGGAGGTATTATGGGCAAGTTGTTACTTTCCATGTAGATGTTAAGCTCTGACAGAAAATTCCCACATTTGAATTTATTAAATGTTGGTGATGTTACAGTTACTAAAACAAGCAATTTTACTATTCTATAATTGCATATACATATGTCATTACATTACATTTACTGCTTGGACTGAAAATTATCAACTATTATGTTTCGGGTGCCATTCATACCTTTGCAGGACATTTTCCCACGTTTAAAAATCCACCTGAAGTCAGCAACAGTAAGCAATTTCTGTCATAAATATTCAAGACTTAATCCCACAAGCTTCCAAAACTGGTCTGGGCTGCTTCAGAAAGTGCCACTTGGCCCTTCAGTACAACTGATACCGAGTTACAGCCCCACATACCAAGGGTCAGATAGACTGATGATAGTGGCTATAGTTCGTGCATTTAAAAATCTGCCTAGGGTTGTTTTAATTGTGCAAATTGAATTACAATGAAGGAAACTGTGGTTAAACATGAAATGCTTACTTATGCTTGCCATTCTAGATTCATGAGTTTTGTCTATCAGGTACACCATTCAGTAGTACTATACAAATCCTCAGTCTATCAGGCACATGGTCTTTGGGGAATCCCCTTGCTAGTGTTATTGGTTCAAACAGCTATCTAATTAAATTCTGCTTTTGAAATCACGGTGCAGGGTACAGGTGCATGCATGTTTATGTAAGTGAGTGGTGTTGATATCATGGGTTTAGAGTGCAAAATAGCAATTTTGGATTTCACACGTGTCCACACTTGGTAGACCCCAATCTTTGGATTACAGTAATTAACACAGACTCACCTGAAATGGCCTTCTCCTGGGCTTCCGTTAGGCTAATTGTTGACGACAACGACGCCGTGTCAAAATTGGCTCCTAAGAAACCCGACGTGTCTGCCCCACTCTGAGCCCCAATCTCTGATATATTACCATGCATGGCTGACCCCTGACCCCTGTCGGAATCCGTGGTGTCAAATTGTAAGAGTTCTTCGGGGTCTACGTTTGGGCTGGTAAATTGTGATGAGTTGCGTGATGGTGTGGAGCTGATTGCCGCGTCGTTGAAAGGAACCAGCAAGGCGTCGTCGCTGTCTTCAATGTCATCGTGGATTGCGAAAGATGCGTTGGATGTTCCAGACTCTGGTGATGTCATTTGTAATGACTCCTGATTAATGATAACCAAAGACATACAAAAATGAGCTAATTATTACAAAAATATAAATAAGGTAAATAGTGGAATAATCAAGACACAAACACTATACCTTCGACTCTAGTTAAATAATAATATAATGTGAGTCATAAAAAATGAAAACCAAAATTCAATTTAAAATCTCTCAAAATCACAAAAAAAAGGAAAAGAAAATTTATATTGATATATATTGGAATTATATCTTATTCATTTTTCTTTCATGAAATTCACTGGTCATTCATATTTGGTCATAAGTATAACTGCTCAGCAATCAATTTTGTAAATGTGTCAAAATTGCTCTTGTTCAGTTTAGAGATAGCTGGGTGCATGCATGAATGGTTATTTTGTCATGAATGCTCTGGCAAATGTCATCATGCAGCAAAAAGTACACAAACTTGAACAAAAAGAATTTTGACATGTTTACAAACTGATTGCTGAACAGTCTCTCATGACTGAATCTGGTGAAAATGTTAAGATATATATATTAGTGCTGGTTCAAACTGTTGGTTCAATAGTACATGACAGAGAGGGCTTTTATATTATTTTGTACAATATAAAAACATCAAAGAAAAATATAAATTTTGAAGCATTTCTGGAATGTTTTCACTGCTTGTTTGTCTTCACCACAACTGACCACTTCTGTAATGCATGAAAATTCTATGCATACCTTTCTGACCAAGGTTCGTCTTGACAACCTGAGAGCTTGCCGGAGGCTTGTTGGACATAAAACAACTAATGTATGCAAGTAGCAATTTTATTGAAAATGTATTCATAGAAACACATGAAAGAAATGCCTAATCACTATGCTGCAGAAAAAAAAAGATATTCATAAATTTGAATACATTACAGAAGCGGTCTATTTAAGCCTTGCCATTCTTCAGTCACCAATTTGCACAGATCAATAAATGCACTGAAAACAGCAAGAAAGGATTTACAAATTCCTCTTAATCATCTCATAATTCCAACAAGTCATTCACACCTTTTAAATTTATGCATGAAAGAAGCTTTCCTACTGTGCAAAACTGCAAACTGACAAGAAATCTGACTTGAACCACAAGTCCTCTTTAACTATTTTCACGCTGAATTTATTCTGAGGAGATAATAATAATGACAATTGTTCTTTTTAGATGTTCTTTGAATTTTGCTTCCCTTATTGCGGTATGGAAAATGGTAATTTTCGTAAAGATGTTACTTAAGCACACTGGCTATCTTTTTATTGTCTTCTGTACAAAGGTGAAGGAGAAAAATATTGTTTAATTTAATTGTACAATTGTGCACAGACGCAACATTAGCACGCAAAGGTTTAAAAGGTGGCACAAAGGTGGCAAATAAAGAGTTAAACTAGAAATTTTCCCATAAATTAAATGTGTATTCGGTGAATCCCAAACATTTCTAGCTACCCATCAATGAAAGTTCAAGCAAAATTGGACAAGCCGTTCAAGAGATATGATTTTTTAACAATATTAAGAAATATATATGTCACCCTCTGTAGCTGGCTATTTTGCTCAAGCCTGCGATGTCATACAGCAGAGATGCCAACCCTTACGGATTTTTCCGGAAGGTTTGATCTAATTTCAGTTATAAGGCGGTACAGTAAACAATAAAAGCGTTACA